>OMLC01013791.1:8493-28874 GCA_900302585.1 Regalecus glesne | reverse complement strand
ATATACATATATATATATATATATATATATATACCTCTCCGAGGAACCATCACCTTATTGTGGTGGAGAGGTTTGAGTGTCTCTATGATCCCGAGAGCTATGTTGTCTGGAGCCTGGTGCTTGTGCAACATAGCATAGCAACAGAAGCTAGCATTAGGGACGTGGAATGTCACCTCCTTTGGGGGGTAAAGAGCCAGAGCTTGTGCAGGAGTTGGAACGGTACCAACTACTGGGGCTCACCTCTGCTCACAGCATCGGATTTGGAACCAAGGTCTTAGATAGGGGTTGGACTTTAAACTACTCAGGGAATGCCCAACATGAGAGACGCCGGGCAGGTGTAGGGATAATAACAAGTCCTCGGCTGAGGGCCACTATATTGGAATTTAACCCTGTGGATGAGAGAGTCATAGTCATACGTTTTAGGATTATGAGAGGAAAATCTCAGGCTGTTGTTTGTGCCTATGCACCAAACAGTACATCAGCGTATTCAACCTTTTTGGAGACCCTGGATAGAGTCCTGAATGGAGCTCCTGTAGGGGACTCTATTATTTTCCTGGGAGACTTCAATGCACATGTGGGTAATGATGGAGAAACTTGGAGGGGTGTGATTGGGTAGAACGGCCTCCCTGATTTGAACCCAAGTGGTGCTTTATTGTTCGACTTTTGTGGTAGTCATGGATTGTACATAACAAACACCATGTTTGAACATAAGGATGTTCATAAGTGTGCATGGTACCAGAGAACCTTAGGGCAAAAATCGATGATATATTTTGTAATTGTATCATATGATTTAATGCCACTTCATTTGGACACTCGGGTGAAGAGAGGAGCAGAGCAGTCTAGTGGTGAGGTGGGTCAAGTGGAGAGGGAAGCCTCAGGACAGACCCGGTAAGCCCAAACGTATAGTGGAGGTGAACTGGGAACCCTTGGAGGATGACTCTGTCAAGAAGACCTTCAACTCCCACCTACAGCAGTGCTTTTCTGGCATCCCTGTAGAGATTGGGGACAATGAACCAGAGTGGACCATGTTCAAAGCTTCCATTACCGAAACTGCAACTGTGAGCCTGATCTCAGGTCATAGGTGTCTCAAGGGGTGGTAACCCACAAGGGAAGCTGTCTGACTGAAGAAGGAGGTACAAAAAGGCCCGAAGGACGGCACTAGCAAGGACGGCAGCCTAGTGAAAGAGGCAAAAAAGTGAGTGTGGGAGGAGTTCGGGGAAGCCATGGAAAAGGACTTTGGATCAGCACCAAAGTGCTTCTGGAAAACCATCCGGCACCTCAGGAGGGGAAAACGGGAACCATCCAAGCTGTTTATAGTAAGGGTGGGATGCTGTTGAGCTCAACTAAGGAGGTAATAGGATGATGGAAGGAACACTTTGAGGAACTCCTGAACCCAACAAACCAACCCTCTAGGATGGAGACAGAGCTGGAGGATGATGGAGGATCAACATCAATTTCCCTGGAGGAGGTCACTGAGGTAGTCCAAAAGCTCCACAGTGCCAAAGCCCCAAGGATTGATGAGATCCATCCAGAAATGCTGAAGGCTTTGGGTGTTTAGGGAGTGTCATGGATGACAGATCTATTCCACATTGCCGGGAATTCTGGGACAGTGCCTAAAGAGTGGCAGACAGGGGTGGTGGTCCCCCTGTTCAAAAAAGTGGACCAGAGGGCATGTGTTAATTACAAATGCATCACATTACTCAGCCTCCCTGGAAAGGTCTACTCTAAGGTGCTGGAAAGGAGGGTCCAACCAATAGTCGAACCACAGATTGAGGAGGAACAATGTGGATTCCGTCCTGGTGGTGGAACAACAGACCAGCTCTTTACGCTTGGAAAAATCCCGGAGGGGGGCTGGGAGTATGCCCATCCCGTCTACATGTTTTTTGGAGATCTGGAGAAGGCCTATGACAGAGTCCCCCGGGATATATTTTGGGAAGTTCTTAGGGAGTATAAGATAAGAAGGTCACTACTCAGGGCCATCCAATCTTTCTATGCCCAAAGCGAGAGTTGTGTCAGAGTTCCGGGTAGTAAGTCGGACTCTTTGCCAGTAGGAGTTGGTCTCCACCAGGGCTGCTCCTTATCATCTATCCTGTTTGTGATCTGCATGGACAGGACCTCCAGGCGTAGTCATGGAAGAGAGGGGTTGCAATTCGGTGAATTTAGGAATAAATCACGGCTTTTTGCAGATGATATGGTTTTGATGACATCATCGGTCTCTGACCTCCAACACTCGCTGGATCGGTTCACAGCTGAGTGTGAAGTAGCTGGAATTAGGATTAGTCTAAATCTGAGACCACGGCTCAAAGCAGGACACCAGAGGATTGTCCAATCTGAGTAGGGAATGAGTCCCTACCCCAAGTGAGAGAGTTCAAGTATCTCGGGGTCTTGTTCTCAAGTGAGGGGAGAATGGAGCATGAGTTGAACCGGAGAATTGGAGCTGCTGGAGCGGTGTTGCGCTCCCTTTACCAAACCATCGTTACCAAGAGAGAGCTGAGCCAGAAGGCAAAGTTTTCAGTCTACCAGTCAATGTTTGTGCCCACTCTCTCCTATGGCCATGAAAGCTGGGTCATGATTGAAAGAACAAGATCACGAATACAAGCAGCTGAGATGGGGTTTCTTAGGAGGGTGTCTGGTGTCTCCCTTCGAGACAGGGTGAAAAGCTTAGACATACATGAGGGACTCGGAGTAGAGCCGCTGGTCCAACAAATAGAAAGGAGCCAGTTGAGGTGATTCGGGGATCTAGTAAGGATGCCACCTGATCGCCTCCCAAAAGAGGTTTTTCAGGCACGTCCAGCTTGGAGAAGGCAACGGGGTAGACCGAGGACCAGACGGAGGGATTATATCTCCACACTGTCCTGGTAACGCTTTGAGATCACCCAATCAGAGCTAGTGGATGGTACACAGGAAATGAAAGCTTGGAGGTCCCGGCTGAAATCTGCTACCTCTGCGACCCGACTCCGGATAAGCGGTTGACGATGGATGGATTGATGGATGGATGGATTGATTGTCCTTTTCCAACAGCTTCAGAAAATCTACCACCTTCTCCTTTGTAATCACAACCTGGATCTCACTTCAGAAGTTCATAAGTAGCTTTGTCACCAAGTAGTGTCATTACCTTCTCATAGTAAACAGTACATCTTCCCCTTGTCAGCTGAGAAGATTATGATATATTTGTCCTTATCGAGAGTCGGGAGCACCTTTCTCTCATTTCGGGTGATGTTGGATCGTGGCAACTTCGCAGTGTTGAGACAGGGCGCTACCTTTGTTTGCAGTATGTCCGCTTCCATGTCCATCAGTTTGTTATTCCAGACTGCTGAGTCTGTGGTGGTAATGACTTCCACCAACAGAATTTCTTGTGTTGTAACCAAGATATTCAGTCCCTTGCCTAGGATGTGTCTCTTCGCCCAGGTGAGTTCTCTGTCGGACAGGTTTCTAAGCAACTTATCTACGTCCCCATCATTTGGCCGATCTGTTCCTTACTGTCTATAATTTAGGGCATCGATTGTTTGCTGATGACGCTGGTGTGCAGAAAGTAAGTTGAACTTCTTAGTCGGCCTGGCTTTGGACTTCAGCCAAGAATACAGTATAGATGATGTACAGTCTAGATGTGCTAGATGAACCTTCTCCGTGAACTCTGTCACACACTGCAAAGAAGTCTAATCTTGACGCGAAGTGAGTTTTCGTAGGACCTACTCTTCTTTGGCTTTCAACATTTTGATGATAAAGTTGAATCGTCTCACTCATTCATTTAGTAGCTCCCTCTGCTTCTTTATAATTATCTTGTCAACCTCGTGCCCTTTCATAGATATTTTTTTACTTGAAGACTCTTGGGTATTAACCTGCTCTGTACGTTTGAGGGGAGCTACATAAAGCAACACCTGAAATACACACGCTATCTGGAATACAGGTCTACTTAATGTACAAAGCCTAACCTAATATTGAATAGTATCCGAATACTTTGGTATATTAAGTGGGTTAAACACCAGGGATGTTTTGAGAACACTAACGGAAGATAACTCACGGACATTCCTGTCAGTTGTCGCATTTCAAGTTTGCTCTAGCTAGCTATAAGCTAATATCCATCCATTCATCCATTGTCAACCGCTTATCCGAAATTGGTTCGCGGAGGAACTGGAGCCTATCTCTATTCTCATTGGGCGAGAGGCCGGGTACACCCTGTATAGGTCGCCAGTCTATCACAGGGCAAAGCAGTTAGGGGAACAGTATCTTGCTCAAGGACACCTTGACACGCTTCTCAGCAGGACCTGGGGATTGAACACGCAACCTTCCGGTTGCCAGGCAACCGCTCTACCCACTGAGCCATGCCGCCCCTCATAAGCTAATATGCTGATGCAAAATGCTATCCCCCGCGCCAATATGTTTTAGCCTATGATAGGGGTTGCAAAGTGAGCCACAATGGATCATTTTCAAGTTCCCCCACATCCCAAGATTGGCTTCACAAAGCCAGAAGGGTGGCCTAAGTGGATTTGAAGATTTGAAAGATTTAGTAAAATGTTGGGTCTGGAGCTGCAGCCAGACTAGAATCAGGTGAATATATTAATCTATGCTATTGGAGACAAGACAGAAGATGTCATGATCTCACTTCACATGTCGGAAGAGGAGGCAAGTATATACAGCATTGTCGAAGATAAATTAGATGGAAATTTTGTTGTCAGGAGGAATGTTATTTTGAGCAAGCAAAATTCAACCAGAGACAACAAGAAGAGACTGTTGCTAGTTCCATAACAGTTATTTATTGTCAGTCAGAGTATTTTGGCAATGGGTAGTTGAATGATGAAATGATCCGGGACAGGTTAATTTTGGGTTTACAAATGATTGTCTGAGCAACTTCAGATGAACCCAGAGCAGAGGCTGGATAAATCTGAGACATGCATATATCAAAATGAAACGGAAAAAGCAACTAGATATGTTGAAGAGTAATTTCAAAGCAGAGGCTACAAACATGGACAGTGTCCACATGAAACAGAAATTCAACAAAGATAAGGCAAGGCAGCGGAGAAGGCAAACTAGACCAGAAGACAAAAACACATATCAGTCACAGTCAGCTAGATACTCACAGGGAATGTATTGGGGTAGAACACCAGCACATAGTAAAGTATGCAACCAATGCAATAAAATGGGACATTATGCAAGAGTTTTCATGGCAGGGGCTATTGGCGATGTCAGCACAATTTAGGATGACAACTCAGATGAGGACATAGCTTTCCTAGACACCGTTAACTACGTAACTGCAGATATACCCCTGTTAATCAGACTGAAAGTAAAAAAATATGAAGAAGTATTCAAGATAGATACAGGGGCAGATGTAACTATGTTGTCAGACGATATATTTCAAAGAGGACCATTTCAAAACCTAGACAAGATGAAGAAGATCCTGCAGGGACCAGGACAGTGAAGGGAAAATTTACAGCCACACTAAAAACAATAACTCCACAGTGCAGATAATCTATGTAGTCCCAGGTCTGAAGTATAGCTTATTAGGACATCCAGCTATTCAAACATTAGGCTTAGTGCCCAGAAAAATCTGTATCCCTGAACTCAAGGGAGTCAGTAAAGCAGCAGTTTCTTAACTTATTCAAGGGCTAGGCAAACTGGACGGAGAATACAAAATAAAGCTTAACGCAGATACAAAGCCATTCACCATATCAACTCCAAAACGTATTCCATTGCCCTTCATGGCTAGAGTCAACAAGAAGCTCAGTTGCATGGAAGACCTGGAGGTGATCTCAAGTGTTGAGCAGCCCACAGATGGGTGTGCCAGCATGGTCACTCTACCAGAGCCAGGAAGTGATGAGGTGCGCATCTGTGTACTCTTGACCAAACTGAATTAGTCAGTTAAGAGAGAACTACACATGATTCCATCAGTCAACTACAAACTTGAGCAGCCAGAGGGCACCAAGGTCTTCTCAAAATTTGATGTAAACTCAGGGTTTTGACAAATTCCCTTGGCCAAGGAGTCTGCCCAACTTACAACCTTCCTTACACCTTTAGGCAGGTTCTGCTCTAACCACCTCTGCTTAGGCATATCTTCCATTCCAGAACACTACCAAAAGATAATCTCCCAGATACTGAAAGGTCTGGATGGCATCCTGTTCCAAATGGGAAAAAAACGTTTGTGTATGCAGACACACAGGCCCAGCATGACACACAACTTCTCACAGTGCTGAAGAGGCTACAGGAGGCAGGCATCACACTCAGAGGTGAGAAATGTGAGTTCTCAAGATACTGTAAAATTTCACAGACAGATAACAGAGCAGTGCAGGTGAGAGTAGATACCCATCAAGGTGAGAGTGGTGAGAAACATGGAGGAGCCTACACACAATGGGAGGAGTGAGACAATCCCTTGAATCACTTGTGCAAGTATCTTCCTTAAGTCCCAGGTATGCACTCCACCCACTGAGCCACCGCGGCTCTGGGAGTTGCTGAGCACGCCACCAGGGTTTGCACTCTATGACGAACAAAAGCTGAGACTGTTGTCTCCTCAGATGCTTCATCAACTGGACTGGGAGCTCTGTTACTCCAGAGCCTGGGCAATGGCCAGTTCTAGCCAGTTGCATATGCATCCAGAGCCCTCACTGACACAGAGAAAAGGCATGCTCAAATAGAAAAGAAGGCCCTAGCCATTACACAGGTCTTTGAGAAGTTCTCAGACTTCCTAGTAGGGATCACATGCCACATTGATATGTGCCAGAAACATCTGGTACCATTACTAGCATCTGAAAATCTGGAAGAGCTTACTCCATGCATCCAGAGGTGCGGATTTATTTCAGTGGAGAGGTGACCAGTAACTACTGTTAGTAGACTGCTGCTCTTGTTATATGGAAGTAACTAAGCTCACATCAATATCCTCAGCAGTTAGAATTGAATATTTTAAGTCTGTTTTTGCCAGGCATGGCATGGTTTCTGAGGTCATGACAGACAATGGTCTGGAGTTTTCTTCTGAGTTTTTCAAACTGTTTTCAGCACAGTGGGGATTCACAGACATCACGTCTAGCCCCAGGTATCCTCAGAGTCTCAGGCAGCGTGCACTGTGAGGACAGTAAAAAACATACTCCAGAAAGATACAGATCCATACCTAGCACTTATGGCTTACAGAGCCACTCCCCTAGTCAACAGACAGAGTCCAACTGAACTACTTATGGGCCCGAGGCTCAGAACAACAGTCCCTGTCAATTGATAATCCCTGGACCCAGGTTGGACTAGCATGACAGAACTTTAAAAAACGAAAAAGAACATGAGACAGGAACAGAATAAAAACTTCAACAAAAGACACAGAGCTCACAACCTAGCCTGACTGATTCTAGGAGAACATTTCTGGGTAAGGGACACAAAGAAAAAGGGACAGTGATGAGACAGGCAGATGCACCAAGATCATAGATCAATGACACACCAGGAGGGATCCTGCATCGCAATTGGAACCACCTCGTCACAATGGCAGTAGCTCCAGCCATGCAGATTGTCCTATCAAAGTAATTTACTAGTAAGCCAGCGAGTCCAAGCCGAGCATAGTAGGAGTCTGATCAGCTATACAGTCCAGAGCCAATGCAACATTTCTCAACAAGAGAGAGAAGACCTCCATAGTACCTGAAAGACTTTGTGACTAAATAGCAGGTACTGCTGGTAGACTGAGTTATCTCTTTGGAGCAGAATAAAACCCCTTACTCAGTAGAAGTATAGAGCAGTCTACCCCACCTTCTTAGTTAGTTTAAACCAAGTTTATTACAGTTCATATAATATACATTTTTGGTTAATGACTTCAAGATAGGTGAAATTGCTGTACGTGCCAATATAATTTAAAATGTTAATTTTATTGATAGCAGGGAATTCAGTTAGTGCATTTCTATACTTACAAAGATGGATGTTGTGTTTTGGTATTAACATATAGGATAAGCTGTCACCCCTAGTGGTTAGACAAGAGTTATGCATCACTGTATGTTTGAAGGGAGTTGCATAAAGTGACACCTGAAGTGTACACACAATCTGGACTACGGGTACACATTCAGTGGTAATGAGTACTATTCATAAAATGATTGGGTAATTAATTGCAATCACAGCACTGTAGGGTGATAACAGATGTATTCTCAGGACCCCAACTTTTTTTCTCAGATGGTCATTCCCTCTTAACATAAATGGCCTGTTTCAAACCCCCCTTTCAAACCAGTGTTCCTTCCTATCAAGGATGTGAACATCCTCATCTTTGAAAGAGTGGCCACTAGCCTGTAGATGGGTGTAGACTGCAGAGTCCTGGCCTGACATGTTGGCTCTACCTGTGTTGTTGCATCCTTTGGGCCAACATCTGTTTGGTTTCATAAATGTACCAGTTACTGCAGTCCTCCTGGCATTTAACAGCAAACACTATAATACTCTCTTTGGGATAACCACACTTAACCAGGGCCTGTTTAGTGTGAGATTTCTCTCTCTCTCTCCGGCCACTGAGTCAGTGGGGGCGTTGTCAGCTCAGTGGTAGAGTCCTGATGACTCTCAGTTTATGCTCCAGTGGGTGGTGAGAGTCAAAATGTAAATACTGATCGGTATGTATGGGTTTACGGTAAACATTAAAAATCAAATGTCCCCCATCACCAATCTTAATATCACAATCCAAGAAAGCCAATATGTCATTTTTAACAGCCTCCTTGGTGAACTTGGTGTGATTGTCCACCACATTAATGTGATTAGTGAAATGTGGTACTGCCTGAGATTTAATTTTAACTCTGGTGTTATCCACATATCTGAACCAATGAATAGGTGGCGTCCCTGGAAAGGATGCCAGAGCCTTCCTCTCTACTTCTTCCATATACAAGTTCGCCACTGTGGGTGTGGGGAACCCATAGCACAACCGTGCTTTTGCCTGTAGTATTGCCCTTTGTATGAGGAGTATGTGGATTGGAGATCAAGATTGGAGACACAGTTTCAGAGCCAGACATAATTGGTCAGTGTTAAGGGTGGTACTGTCTCTGAGGGTGAGGTCATCCTGTAATTTTGTAAGGCCCACCTCCACTGCCTCATCAACAGGGACGCATATGAAGAGGAGACTTAACATCAGCGGTCAGAAAATGTGGAGATATTGTACATGACGGAGTTAATCATACATACAATGAGTCCCAAAGGCACATCCTATTTTTATATCTTAGGTAAACCATACAGACTAGGTGCAGCTTCCCCTGAATATAGTCTATGGTACAACAATCTGTCAATAGCATTTTCCAGTTCTAACTGCTTCAGAAAATCTATCACCTTCTTGTAACCACTGCCTGGATCTGGCTTCAGAGGCTCACAAGTAGTTTATTGCTAAGTAGCATCATCACGTTCCCATGGTAGTCTTTCTGGTTTAACACAACAGTGCATCTGTCCTTGTTGCCCAGGAGGATGATGATATCCTTATCCTTACCAAGTCGTGAGCCTCTTTTTCTCCTCCCAGCTGATGTTGGACGATGGCACATTAGCAGTACTAATGCAGGCCAAAACTTTGCTTTGCAGTAGCTCCACTTCCTTGTCCATCAGTTTGTTGTACTTGATCGCTGATACCATGGTAGTAATGACTTCCATCCCCGGAATTTGCTGTGGCGCAACCAAGGAATTCAGTCCCTTGGTCAGGATGTCTCTCCACCCTGGTGAATTCTCTGTCAGACACCTTCTTCTACACCCAAAACTTTTCAATAGTGTTTGTGGTCCCTTTTGCCCACCAGTGCCCCCAATTGATCACATAACACATCAAGTGACATAATGTTGACCACAGTTAATTGACTATGTGAAGTCATTTTTTACATGTCAGGATCAGTGTCCAGTGTTTTGGAGGTGGACATGGACTTAAATGGATTTGTGCTTGCAGGCAAAAAACAAGGTATTTAAGGCATTAGGAAATGTTCATCACAATTTTGGGTGCACATCTCAAATTTCCTGTCCTTCACTGTAAGATCCTCCCACTACGCTGAACGTGGGGGAGTCCACGGCCCAGTGCAAGCGTCGCACCCTTGTCGCCCCTGAGATTAACCTGTCACTAGACCAAAGCGAGGGGTCGGTGCTCTCCGATGACCTCCTGGAGACCCCTGATGAGCTGGACATCAATGTGGATGACATTGAGACCCCCAACGAGACTGACTCGTTAGAGTTCATCATCAGCGGCAATGACCTGGAGTGGGAGGGTGAGTCAAGGGTCAAGGGACACTCCCTGTTTTAAAAACTGAGACAGTATTCAGGACACTGAATAAATGAGATCACAGGAAGCCAAAAATTCGGGAGCACACACAGAACATATCAGAAATTGGCTCTATTTCAACAACTATCAGATTTCACTTCGATCCAAAATTATTTACTTTTGAAAATTAGAAAGGTTAAGGGAGTCGAGTAACAATAGTCCAATGTTAAAATAGACTGACTGCAAATGTTTACTTCTATAAAGAAACATGTTAACCTGCATGATTGAAAAAAAGGACGTTATATGTGAATGTAAATGAATCAAAACCTGCTGAATCCAGCTTTTTTTTCATTCACAATAGATAAGACCTCAGATCAGAACCAATGATGATCTGTGTGCTTATGGTTGCCATTAACACCGGCCCGCAGAGCAATTCAATTAAAAAATATTGAAAAATCTTGTCAGAAAAGTTTTTCTAACACCAAATATAGCTTAAGGGTTAACTAGATAATCAATTTGATTTAAAGTAATGGTGACATACTCCATGACCCAGCTCCGGATAAGTGGTTGGTGATGGATGGATACGACTGCAATAATTGAATAATTGAAAACCTAGTATAATCAGCTCGCTTTTTAGCTGAAGCAGCCACCATTTGTATCTCAGCTGGCTTGGATAAACAAAATTAGATTTATTTTGTTAAATGACTGCGCTGTTTATACTACCTGCTGGGAAAATTAGTGTAAAAAATCACTTTGAAACAAAGTAACAACAACAAAAAACAAAAACTGTCAAAGATCAGGCTGATAAGGGCCTCCGGTGGCGTAGTTAAGGCACCTATATTCAGTGCATCTCTACGTCATTCGTCGGTTCAGAATCCCAGCTGCGCTGTTTCCAACCATGGCTGGAAGTCCACAGTTAGTAAGGCATAATTGGCAAAGCCTCACATGGGTTTAGGGTTTAGGTTGGATAAAGTATTCTGGGTTTGCTAGTGTCCCCCTCTGGGCGCTTGCGGTTAAGCGAAGGGAAAGTACTCTGCTTCGTTCTCCTCCGACAAAGCACTTTGTTTTCCCCGTGAGACTGCGATGGGTGAAATAGCGAGGGCTAGTTCTCATGTGACTTAGAGGACTCATGTGCTACGGCTTCCTCCTCGTCAACGTTTTAGAGGGGTATCAAAGCGACAATCTCACAAATTCAAATGTTTTATCATATTTCAACAAAAAATAATTCTAGATAAAGAATTCAACACATATATGTTTTCTCGAAACCATTTGACTGTTGAGTACTATCTATTAACATTCTAAGCAAGCGCTGTCAAAATAACATGGCTTCAAAATGGCATGCCTTGCATATGCAAAAATAAATTTTCGGGAAACAGCAACAGTGATTAGAGTTACAGTAGTTCAATTTAAGGCGTAGTTAAGTTAGTGATTAATGGTTTTGCTGTCCTTATCAGAGCACACGCTTGGGAGTCAAATATGGTGGGTTCACATCCCACCTTGTAGCTCTGTAAATGGGAGGCATTCATTGTAAACCACTTTGAGTGGTCACTAGACTACAAAAGCACTATATAAGAACAAGTCCATTCACCATTTACCTTTACTGGCAGAATGTCTATGGAGACTCAACCTGACAACCCAGTAAGCATTTTTAGTAGCTTATTATAATAGAAAAACATATTTTCGAGCTCAATAATCCAGGTAGTCAACAAAGACAAAATAGTTGCATCAAACAAAACATAAGTACCACAAAAAGAGGTGAATCTGTTCAACTGGATCAGAAGTTTATTTGGAAACGTTTCGTCACTCACCAGGTGACTTCTTCAGTCTGAGCTGAACATTCATTTGAACGTCATCCTCAACTCTCAGTACAATATGTGACCCACCCAACTATCTTTTAAAGAGACAGAGATGTAAATTAGGGGGCTCACTAAGATTGGGGAAAAGCAATGCCAAAATGGATGAAAAGAAAAATAACATATTTTCAAACTCAATAATCCAGGTTGTCAAAATAGTCAAAGTAGTTGTATTAGGTCATCTGGACATAGGTTTAAAAAAGATTTTAAAAGTTAATTAATGAAAATGTTTTAAAAGGACCATTGAGCTTAGAAATATGTATTTTTCTTTTATAAGGACAATTCCATTTACCATTTACCTTGTTGCCAGATGACACCCCTGTGGCCACTGCAAAACGTCTCCCTGGAGAGAGTGATGAAGAGAGAGACTCATCTGGTCGTCTGTGGCGGACGGTGATCATTGGCGACCAGGAACAGAGGATAGACATGCAAGTCATCAGACCTTACCTGAGGGTGGTCACACATGGAGGTTAGTAAAGGGTTGTGTGTGTGCGTGCGTGCGCGTGTGTGTGTGCCAGGTTTCTAAGATAATATATTCATTTATTAGTCTCACAAGGGGAAATTTGCAGTGTCACAGCAGCAAAGTAGAAAGCTAAACCAGAGAGCATAAAATCAAAGGCATAACGAATATAGGAGCAATTGTGGGGCCTCCGGTGCCCTTTGTTCAGTGCATCTCTGCGTCATGCAGTTGGGTGTTCAAATCCTGGCTGCGCCGTTTTCAACCGCAGCCGGAGGTCCATAGTTAGTGGGGCACAACTGGCTAAGCCTAATATGGGTATTTGGGTTAGCATGGATAAAGTATCTTGGCTTTGCTAGTGTCCCCCTCTGGGTCGTCCGGGAGCTCATGGCTAAGTGAACAGAAAGTACTCTGCTTCGATCTCCTCCAACGGCAAATCACTGGGCTCTCCCCGCGAGACCGCAATGCATAAATTAGGGAGGCCTTGTCCGTCACGTGACTTGGAGGACTCGCATGGTGCCGCTTCCTCCTTCCTGTTGATGTTCTAGAGCTGACATGTCCAAAGTCTGGCCCGGGGGCCAAATGCAGTCCGTGGTCAAATTTCATCCGGCTCGCAGTCTAATTAAGAAAAATCCATAATGTCTGGCCCACACATAGACTTAATAAATTAGGCAGCAGTACTGTTACCAGCATATGGAGTAGCTTACACACTAAATACTGTTCCTCATTTACCCACTAGAGAGCAGCAGCACTCTACGCGACATCACCCCGTGTGAGTTTTTGCTCCCAATTTTCTAAAATGGGTTAGGGTTAGGGTTAGAATGTTATTTCATTCAAATTTTCTGTGAACATTGAAGTGCCGTGGTGATATATTTCTTGTTTCAAATGAAATTTTCACTCAAGAGTACAATTACTTCTGTTTAAGAAAAAAAAGTTAAGTAAATATTCTATTGCATGTAAAATGCATGTTTCAAATGAACCAAAAGACATACTTAAGATTCTTGAAATTAAAATAAAAAAGCAAATATGAAACAGAATGGCTTGCTAGAATTTCTTTAAATATATTGTTGCTGTATGTAAAGAACGTCAGCCAACCCCCCCCATTTGACCACATCAAATCTGGCCCCCTTTGCAAAAAGTCTGCACACCCCTGTTGTAGAGGGATATCAAAGAGACTGACCCAGCAGTAGGTAACTCAGGGAATTCGGCTGGTAAAAAAGGGGATACAATTTAAAAATTAAAAAAAAAGAATATAGGAGCAATATAAACAAAGAAAATATCACAAAATATGAACAGTATAAACAGAAAAAAACAGACTCAGCAATTACCGAAATGGTATGAAATCCAGTTTTTACTCTTGATGTGTTTTTGGTCTGTTTGGGGAGCATAGCTAGTTATAGAGTCTGACAGCTACAGGAAGGAAATACCTGTGAACATGCTCCTTAAAACACTAGAAGCACCAACCTATTTTTTTATTTTATTTTTACATTTCATTATTTCTCATGGGGGTCATTTTTTCTCATTAGAATAGAAAAATCTGAGACCACATACATTGTGGGGGCATTTTATGGTTCCCCATGTGAAAAGGGGTCTGTTTTGGGGTTAGGAGTTGGGTTTAGGGTTAAGGTTTGAATAAATTAGAACTCTCTGTGTGCATGTATGCGTGCATGCATATGCAACTTAAATAGGGTGACATGATAGTGTATTGGTAAGAGGGAAGATTGATGCTTTCTTCCCACTAAGCTGCTTTATAACTTCATGCTGCCACTGGCCAACCCTGTCAACCAAGAAAGTAGCCCAATGCGTGAGTTGCCACATACAGTAATTGGGTGCCTTGCAGCCTTGGGCTAACCAGGTTGGGGATCTCGGCTGCATTGGTCTCCAGAATTTGTTCATGGCCAATGACTGTCCTACTCTCTAGTTGTAAGTGTATTGAAACAAATGCAAGGGGAAAAAGCAAGATTTTATTGGCAAACATTAGACGTCTTTGACAGTCTGGAGTATTTCAAGAATTATGGTAGAGCGATGGTTTATCATCCGTCTCATAACAAGATGGTTTAGGCCTCTCCTTTGTTGAGCTTGCATTTTCATCCTGTGTAGGTCTCCGCCCCACTGTCCAAGCAGGATATACAAATAAAAGTGACTTGACTTTAAAATTGCCCGTGGGTTTGCACATTGTACATAGCTTTTTGATTTATTCTCCATGCCTTTCCACCAATGCCTACTGGAATGAGCTCCAGCCTATGATGACCATGACTTTGATTTGACACCCAACCCTAAAAAAAAGGATGAATCTTTTCACATAACTGCTGTCTGGGAGTGATATGCACTCATGCATTTGTGTTTTACTATATGCTGTTTATCCCCTCTATCTCTCAGGTTATTATGGTGAGGGTCTGAATGCCATCATAGTTTTTGCAGCCTGCTATCTTCCTGACAGTAGCTGTGAGGACTACACATACATCATGGAGAACCTATTCCTGTAAGCTCAGCATTAGCGTTCAGCTACTATATAACACTTTATGTTGGACCTCAGATGTAAAATATATTGTGTGATGTTAGATCAATTGTATAATTGTTCCAAAGAACTGAACAGATGACAACTTGTGTTACTGATAACAGCTTTACTTTGACAAATGATCAGAATTAATGTCATTTTTGATGTCATGAAAAAAATGACTGGCAAAAATCAAAAAATGTCATGAAAATTTTTGAGCAGAAAAATGTATGCTGATTTTTGATCTTGACATTGACATCAATACCCTTTAAAGTGCCTCATGGCAACTTTGGCATAAAGCAGTTTAGACAGATCCACAATTGATTTCTATTGTTTTTCTCTTGAATCCTGGTCATTTTTAAATAGATCTGAGAAGAAAAAAAGCCTGTCTATGCTATTTTCAGCTATGTTATAAGCAGTCTAGAGCTCTTGGTGGCAGAAGACTATATGATCATTTACTTGAATGGAGCAACACCTCGCAGGAAGATGCCTGGCATCAGCTGGTTGAAGAGATGCTACCAGATGATTGACAGGAGGTAAATGGATATAGATAGATTAGATGTTATATTATATATCATATTAGCCACATGACCAAGGCTGGTGGAATTTGTTCTCTGCATTTGACCCATCCTATTTTATTGGACCAGTGAATGCAGCCGATTTTAGATTTTAATTTGCATTTTACACAGAGACAAGTACTTTTTGGCATGCGGGAAAAAATGTCATGTTGAGATGTTCAGAATTAAGACAGACAAAACTTTAAGCTTTTAGAAGTAGAAAATATTATGAGAAGTTTTGATTATAAAGTATGTATCAAGTAACCACATCTAAATATGTAAATGGCATGGGATTTATTCTCAGTTTATCACTGACTGAGAATATAGCGGGCAGCATAGCTCAGGATCGAAAGATTGGTGGTTCTATTCACAGTTCTTTAAAAAAGCATGTTGAAGTGTCCTTGAGCAAGACATAGAACCCCTTTTTGCTTGGGACAACAGATAAAGATTAGCTTGGTGGCTAAATCTGGCATATTTATATTCTGAAAGTTCATCAATATGCACTGTCCCCATAATGGAGATTATTCAGGAGAATGTGGATAATAATATAAAGATGGCGATGATGATATCAATATCATATACAAAATGACTACTATAATTGTAATAGAAAATTAATTTATATTCATTCTCACCTGGATGTCCCCTGCAGGCTTCGGAAGAATCTGAAGTGTCTGATAATTGCTCACCCATCATGGTTTATCCGTACCATCCTTGCTATTTCACGACCTTTCATCAGGTAAGGACCTCATCTGGACATTATTTGTATAGTTTGGGGGGCTGTTTTTTCTTGATAACCTAAGTAACACACACAAAGCAGAAGTTGAACTACAATTGCCTCCAAAAAAATTGGAACAGTGAGGCCAATTGCTTTATTTTTGCTGTACACTGAAAACATTTGGGTTTGACATCGAAAGATGAATATGAGACAAGGGATCAGCATATCAGCTTTTGTTTCCAGGTATTTGCATCTAGATCTGAACTTAGAAGATAGCCTTATTTGTAACACAACACCAAACGTTTAGGTGAGCAAAAGTATAGGTACAGATAGACTAATAATAGATTAAAGTAAATAATACTTAACAGTGGGGGAAACAAGTATTTCATCCCCTACTGATTTTGTGACTTTATCCCCTTACAAATAAATGAATGGTTTATATTTTAATGGTAAGTTCATCTTAACAGTGAGAGACATAATATTAAAAAATCCCAGAAAATCTCAGTATATGAATTTTAAACATTTTTTTGTGTTTTATTGAGGAAAATAAGTATTTCACTCACTAGCAAAACATGACATATTACTTGGGGGAGAAACCCTTGTTGACAAGCACAGCTGTCAAATGTTTCTTGTAGTTGACCTCTGAGTTTACACAGATCCCAGGAAGGATTTTGGCCCATTCCTCCTTGCAGATCATCTCCAAATCCTTAAGGCTTGCATGTTGTTGCTTGGCAACTTGAGGCTTAAGCTCTCCCTACAGATTCTCTAAGGGATTAATGTTCAGAAACTGACTAGGCCACTCCATGACCTCAATGTGCTTCTTCTTGAGCTACTCCTTTGTTGCCTTTGCCGTATATTTTGGGTCATTGTCATGCTGGAACACCCATCCAAACTCATTTCCAGTGTCCTGGCTGAGAAAGGGAGGTTTTCACCCAAGATTTCCCAGTACATACCCCCATTCATCCTCCCCTCTATCCGTCGAAGTCATCCTATCCCCTTAGCAGAGAAACAGCCCCCAAATATAATTTTTCCAACACTCTGCTTGATGTTGGGGATGATGTTCTTGGGGTCCAAATCAGCTTTTTTCTCCCCCAAACATGGCAAGTTGAGTTAATGCCAAAGAGTTTGATTTTAGTTTCATCTGACCACAGCACTTTCTCCCAAGCCTCCTCTGAATCATCCAGATTCTCATTGGAAAATTTTGGACAGGCCTGGACATATGCCTTCTTGAGCAGGGGGACCTTGTGGGCAGTACGGGGGGCATAGCGGGGGGCATAGCTCAGTGGGTAGAGCAGTCGTCTGGCAATCAGAAGGTTGTAGGATTGATCCCTGGTCCTGCATAGAGTATGTCGAGGCGTCCATGAGCAAGACACTTAACCCCTAACTGCTCCCCGAGCGCCATATGTTGGCAGCTCACTGCTCCTATATAATACGTTGGGTCAAAAATGCAGAGAATCCAAATTTCCCCTTGCGGGACTGATAAGGGAATTCTGGTCAGGTTCACTGCACGAGGTGAGATCTTGCGTTCCCTCCCGAACCAAGGTAGATTAATGGTCAATTTGTGTTTTTCCATTTTTTTGACTATCACACCAACAGTTTACTCCTTACCAAGCTGCTTACCAATGCCCATTTCAGTCGTTTACAGGGCTACAATTTTGTCCTTTATGTCCTTAGACAATTCTTTGGTCTTTCCCATTGTGGAGAGGTTGGAATCTAATGGATTGATTGTTTCTGTGGACAGGTGTCTTTTATACATGTAACAAGTACTTAATTAGGAGTACTAATTAAGTAAGAGGACTAATCTATGTTCCTCCTGGTCACATAATTGGTCCCATATTTTCCCCACTCTAGTTGCAAACTATGTGATTATAACTGCATCAAGCTTGCATCCAATTGGCATCCTCAAAGTTTAGCATTTTTCTTTTGTGATGCTTTTATAGGCTTTCACTGCAGCCTCATTCAGTTGTGTGTTTTGATAATGTCTCCCTTCAGTCTCCTCTTTAGCAGGTAAAATGCGTGCTCAATAGGGTTTAAGTCTGGAGATTAACTTGGCCAGTCTAAAACCTTCTTTCACCTGATGAACTCCTTGGTCATTTGACAGTGTGTTTTGGGTTGTTATCTTGTTGCATGATGAAGGATCTCTTTTCTCTCACTTCGGTTCCATCTCTCTTTATATTGGCAGACAAAATATTTCTATAGACTTCTGAGTTCATTTTGCTGCTGCCACCATGTGTTACATCATCAATAAAGATCCATGAAACCAATCCCAGAAGAATTCATGCAAGCCCAAGCCAAGTTTGGGATCCCAAGTTTGGGATCATGTGCAGATCCTTACCTTCTCCATACTTTTGCATTTCTATAACTTTTGTGAAAGTTTATCTTTGTCTCATCACTCTACAAAACTGTCCCAGAACTTTTGAACATCGTCTCTGCACTTTTTGGAAAATTCCAATCTGGCCTTCTTACTCTTATTGCTCTGGTGTAACATCGGTACTTTTCTCCCAAAAGTGTTCTTTGAATGGTGGATTGTGATACCTTCACCCCTGCCCTCTGGAGGTTGTTGCTGATTTCACTTACAGTTGTTGTAGGGTTTTTCTTTAGAGCTCTCACAATGTTTCTGTCATCAACTGCTATTTTTTTCCTTTTACCATAGACAGCTCTCTGGTCTTCATGTTGGCCTCTTTAACTATAAGTGCAGTCTGCGTAGGCAAAACCCAATGCTGAAACTAAGAGTAGACATTCAGTATTATTCATTGTTTGAATATTCAATGTAATAGGACAGACGGGGAACAAAAAACACCTGTCAGTCACATGTTCGAAAAATTTTGCTCACTTGAAAAGTGGGTAGGTTCAAACAAATGGTGCTATCTTCTAAGTTATATATCAGATGTAAATGATGTAAATGACGTAAATACCTAGATATAAAACTAAAACACTGATTGCTTGTCTCTTATTCATCTTTTGATGTCGAACCCAAATATTTCAGTGTACAGCAAAAATAAAGGAATTAGCCTCGCTGCTCCAATCGCTTTGGAGGGGACTGTGTTTTATTTTATTTTTAATGTTATGCTTGGTTTTTCCCACCTGAATTCCCCGTGTTGCCTACTGCTGGGTTAGTTGCTTTGATAGCCCTCTAGAACATCGACAGGAAGGAGGAAGCTGTAGGATGTGAGTCCTTCAAGTCCCATGACGACAAGCCCTCGCTATTTCACACATCGTGGTCTAGCAGGGAAAGCACAGTGCTTTGAGGAGAACGAAGCAGAGTATTTTCCGTTCACTTAACCGCGAGCGCCTGGACAATCCAGAGGGGGACTCTAGCAAACCCAGAATACTTTATCCAACCTAAACCTTATACCCATGTGAGGCTTAGCTAATTATGCCGCACTAACTTTCGACCTCCGGAGGGGACTGTATTAAATACCACAATTATCCATCTGTTTTTGGGGAATGTAAGCCATTATAACACTCTATTATTTGAAGCTTGGCATACCATCAAGCTTTGATTCATAAGAGTTAAAATCTAAATTGATGAGCAGATAGAAGTTAATTTTTAGAATACTAATAAACTGATTTGTATGCTTCTGATGTGTATGTTCCACAGTGTGAAGTTCATGGATAAGATTCGCTACGTACACACTCTGGAGGAACTGAGCCTCATCATACCAATGGAACACGTACAGATCCCGGAATGTGTGCTGCAGTAAGTCATGTCAAGCACTAGAGGTCACTATTAAAATACTAAATCCATGAAGAATGAACTATAAGAATAGATCTTGACATGGGTCACACAAAAGGATGTTCAATTTTGCTTTTAACTTCTGTGTGTTTAAACATCTAAACATGTTTTGTACTTTCTTAATACATGAAATGTTTACTCTTTGCTCAGTGGGTAGAACGGTCATCTGATAATCAGAAGATTGAAGGTTTGATCCCAGGTCCTGCAGAAAACATGTTGAGATGTTCTTGAGCAAGATATTGAAGCTCTAACTGTGCCACATGGTAGCAGCTCAATGCTCTTATACAATAGGGTAGGTTAAATGCAGAGAATTGAAAATGTCTCCATGTGGGACTGAAAAGGGGAAATTATTATTATTATTATTATTATTATTATCATTATTAATAATAATAATAATATTAAATTAATAA
>OMLC01013778.1:2426-23156 GCA_900302585.1 Regalecus glesne | reverse complement strand
TATGAGTGGTCAATAGACTAGAAAAGTGCTTCATAAAAATGAGTCCATTTAGCATTTAAAACAAACATTATATAAACAAAAAGGCTCCACCACTGGTCTCTTAAAAGGGCAGGCTAGTTGTTTCAAGAGGTGCCGAGTTCCTTGTGCTCTTCTGCCACCCGGTGGCCACTGGGGAGAAGTCTGCAGAGTCTCCAAAGAGGCTTTGCCTGGAGAGGTTGCTCGATCCTCATGCAGCATCAAAATGCCGTGATTGCATCTTAAGAGATCCTTTGCCATCAGCCCGGAAGGCGAAAACAAGCCTCTCTCACAACACTTACTTCCTCACATCCCTCTGCCTCCCAGTTCTTTACTTCTTTGTCAGTGGCATGACAGTTGATACCTCTTTAATGACTACGACAATTAACTTTCTTATGGGTGCAAAATAAAGAGAATGGGGGGTTGGAGCAGGTTGGGGAGCGGGTGGTGAGAGCAAGCATCTTAAAGAAAGAAATGAAGCTATGTCTGTTTACCCACGTCATCATTAAAGTGACGGCCAACACAAGCCCAATGGGCTCATCTGCATAATTGAATAGAGTTAAGAGTTGTATTGCCTGTGGTTTCTGTATCTCCCTCTCTGTCTGCCTGTGTGTGGACTCTGGAGAGTCAGTTTCTCCCTTTCGCTACAAACGTCATCATTAGACCCCCTTAGCCTTGTGCATAACAAAGAGTTAGCTCATTACTGGCAAAAAATATCTTTGCTAATGTGCCCCACGCTTTACCCAATTCTCTTCTAATCTAACTTGGCACAAATGATTTCAATTTCATGAGGATAAAACAGCGAGAGAAACATGCACACAGAGAAACTGGAGGCGAAAAAAAAATAAGAAGGGAAACAGCTCTGGCGACATGGCCACACTGTGTACAGAGATAGGCATGCCAAAAAAAAACGAATGAAAAGAAATGAAAGGGCTTTCTTCCTGGCAATATTTCTGCCAACATCTGTCACAGCCAATGCTCCGTGTGTGAAGGTGTGTCTGCTTGCCTATGTGCCATGTGCATGTTTGGTAACTCACGCTTATATGTGAAGAAATACATATTCATGTTGTATGAGACCAAGTATGGTTGTTTGTGTGTGTGAGAGTATATAAATGCAATGCTTGTGGAAGTGCGCTTGCAAGTGCTTATGCATTCAATTGTGTGAGTTTATACTTGTGTTTCACTATGCATTGATGAAAAACATTTATTTTCTTAACATTTGGAGTATGCATGTTTGAGTGTGCTGTGTCCATGCAAAAAGATGCATTTGCATGTGCAAGGGGAATTATTATTTTGTGTGTACATCCAAAGCTTCATTTGCCCAACTGTGTGTCTGTGTGTGTGTGTGCACGTACACTCTGCATAGCATTTTGATGAGTAATGACAGCTGTAGCCTCTTCACTGCACAGGCTCCCTTTCCATCTCAAAATGTTGCTCCTACCCGTCACAGCAGACCTTGGTCTCTCACCACTACCATACAGTATATCCTACTGCTGAGCGCATGTGAAGCAGTCCTGAAATATGCTGTTAAATAACCCAAACTGCAGTATGAGTCACTTTATAAACATACACACACACAAAAAAGCCAGTAAAATGTATAAAAAGCCAAATCCAGACTAACTGCACTCTGTAACTGTCGGTGTAGATGATGAATCGCTTGTACTCAACTGCTGTTACCGAAAATAAATTATTTTTTAAATGAAAATATGCATTCAGTTACCCTAGAAAGAAAGGTATCCGCTTCAAAAGCACACTGAAAACTTAGCAAAGAGAATTAAAAAAAAATAATACTACACATGAGCCGAAACAACATGATACGCATCTCATCACCTTGTACCCATGTTGTGGATTGTGTGCTAAAGTCAAAGGGTGAGATAGGGGCAAGTGTGCATGCTGCAGAGAGATGGTGCCTCTGTTGTAAGACTGACACTCCCTGTGAGGCATGGACCCCTGAGGAGAGCTAAAGCCACCGTTTGATGACCAGATAGAGAAACATCTCAACTCCCTTCGTCTCTGGAAAACCTTTATGAACAAGTCAAACACAGGGCAAGCAGGAAAATAACAGTGACCTGGAGTGATCATGTTAAAAGGAAACATACGACAGAGAGAGACGCTGCAAAAAAAGATGTGAAATCCGGGCTTGCGAGGATATTCCTCATTGGCCTGTTTGGTGCTAATGTAAGATGAGTTTGACTTATCAGACTTGCCTGATCTCTGTTGCAATCATAATGCTCTCATGTAAAGACACAGGCTCAATTAAAAGACCTGACAGCACATGAGACATCCACAAAAGACATTACCTGGAATTGAAAAATAAATAGCATAAATTCCTTTCCAAAAATTACAATTACAGCAAGGAAAAGAGGATAACGTTGTAAATTTGAAAGTCTTAGAGTGTTTTCCATATCCTGTCAAAACTCAAGTGGTAGAATGTCTCTGGTCTTGAAAAGTAATAGAAGATAAGGGCCGTGAGAAGGACAGTAAGGTCCTCTTGAAGGCAAAAGCCATGGTCTGGATCTGGTATCAGAAATTGAATGAGAGTAGAAAAACCATTGAACTGCTTGTCATGGTCATTTGAGTGGTTAAAAAGTAAATGGCAATGTTTGCCACAAATCAGAGGAGCCATACATTTTCATACTACTTACTCCACTGGACTCACAATAAGGTGAATTGGTTCAAATGGATGAGAGGTTTATTCATAAACGTTTTGTCACTCAACAGGTGACATTCAGTCTGAGTAGACTGCAGCATCTCCACCCTTATAAACAGTACCACACAATAATAGGCTGTATCATATGCAAGTTGTTCAATGACTGCACATTCAGTGGTAATGAGCACTATTCAGAGGACTGGAGAATATTTGCAATCACGGCATTGAAAAATGACAACAGATGTACTCTCAAGCCCCCACCGCTGTTCAAGGATGGCGGTATTAACATAAATGGGCTCTTTGACCCCCCTTTCAAACAAGCGTTCCTCCCCATCAAGGATGTGAACATCATCATAATTGAATGAGTGTCCACTAGCCTGTAGATGGGTGTAGACCAGAGTCCTGGCCTGACATGCTGGCTCTCCTGTGTTATGCCATCCTCTGAGAGGCACCAAGATACCCGAGCATGCACCAAGATATCCACTGGACGTTTGACCATAACAGCAAACCTCGCTTCAGTGAGTCTTTGACTTGCCACAAGTATACAAAGTTTATATAGAAGTCAGCCAGCCACAATGGTCCCAGTTCTTTAAAACGGCAGCCGTTCAAATAAATACGGCACCGCTCTGACAATCCTGCTATGTTGATTTAAATTGGAATGTCCATTCTACTCTCATTCAGATTCCATGGGCGTTAAATTGATTTCACTAAGGCCAATGCAAATACATGCTTTGACACATCCACCATCCTACACCATTCATTCTCTATAAAAGAAGGTCCTTAAGGGTCAAATGGTTACAGCGTGTACCACTTGGCCACATAGCTGGTAGCACACATAGCACATAGCTGGCCACATGGCTGATTTGATTCAGCCGGTGACCTTTGTTGCACATCATACCACTCTCTCTCTCTCTCTCTCTCTCTCTCCCTCATTTCTTGTCCACCAGTTCACTTCGCTGTCTAACTAGAGACCCCCACTCAGTAGAGTCCAGATCTCTGCCAAGCATAGATACCTCCTCTTCTTTAATGTTTGAACCTTGTGACAAAACACCCCATTTTTCCACCCATCAGGCACAAATGGGCAGAAAAACCCGGGTTTTTCTGCCATTATAAGCCTTTTTTACAGCAAGCACCCAAGTCAATTGAATGGGAAATATGGGGACAGTTCTAATATGTAGCTCTCAAGCTAACAATATCTAACCTAAATATCTACCTTGCCTGTCAGACAACAACAGACTTGAAAACATGGAACAGTTCCCATATGTCAGAAGCCTTCTCTCCTCCAAAGCCAACATTGACAATGAAATACACCATTGTCTTAGTTGTGCCAGCCAGACCTTCTCAAGCTCGAGTAAAAGGGTTTTCGAAAACCATGACCATCAGGCCAGAACAAAAATGTTGGCTACAAAGTGAAAGTGCTGCTGTGTGGGTCAGAAAAATTGACCGCATATAGCAAGCACCTGAAGTCACTCAAGGCATACCAAAATAAATAAATAAATATTTTCCCTTATCAGTCCCACAGGGAGAAATTTGCAATTTTCTGCATTCAACCCATCCTATTGTATAGAAGCAGTGAGCAGACACCATTTTTATTTTACCGATTTATTGCCACATGACATGAGCTGGGGGAATCTGTTCTCTGCCTTTAACCCATCCCACTGTATAGGAGCAGTGAGCAACCACCATTTGGCGCTCAGGGAGCAATTAGGTGTTCTTGCTGAAAGACACCTAAACATGCTTTCTGCAGGACCGAGCTCGAACCTGCAACCTTTCGATTGCCATATGACGATTCTACCCATTGAGGTATGCCGTGATGCCTAAGGAAGATCCTTAAGATCAGTTAGGAGAATGTATCCTTCACATGGCTGACTCTCACCTCCCAAAACAAGTCCTTTACTCTCAGTTCATGACCGGATGCCATACGCCAGCAGGAAAAAATATATGATACAAGGATAACATCCAGGCCTGCATCAAAAGGTTTGTCATCAACCTTAACTCCAGGGAAAAAGCAGGAAAAAACAGGGAGAACTGGAGACTGACTGTCCATAAGAGTGCTGAGTGTTACAATAATAGCCTCCACCATGCTACTGAAAATGAGCAAACTAAAAAAAGCAGCATGTTACCAGAAAGGCCCAAAGCACATCCTCAACCACTTCTTCACACCCTTGCCCACATTGCCCCAAAATATGCAGCATCAGGATGAGCCTCTACCCCCACCTGAAGACCCATAAGGACCTAGTGAAAGGAAAGTCATACTCTACCCCAAGTGATCGCTGATGATGATCATGACAATCCAGCCTCTTTGGCAGACCCTCGCACAAAAGTGACCAAGTTTGACATTGAATGAGAGATCAGCGTATCATATTTTCAGAGTTTTTTTTAAGACTTCAAATGTGTGTTTTGTGAAATGAATGAAGACGAATAGTTCCTTTGTTAACCGACTTTCATGCCGATTGACTTTTGTTTATGAACAATGTTAAGAAAACAGGTCATCTATGGGATAGGTTTTCTTGTAGCTACTGAGATTTCCATCTGCGACTGCATCTTAGTCTTAAAATTGTGTATTTTATAGCAGAGTTTTAACATTGGAGACCATGGCATTTATAGCGCTTTTCTAGTCTAACGAGCACTCAAAGCGCTTTACGATGAATGCCTCGCATTTACCAACCTACGCGGCGGGATACAAATTCGAAACACCTGATTCCCAGGAGTACACTCTACCCACTGAGCCATGCCATTATATACACGTGTGATTGACTTAGATCAGGCAACAACAGAGCACACACAAACAGCATATGCTATATTTCAATTGGAAATAATGTAATCATTGCTCACTGAACCTACATTATTGCACTGTTGTGTTGACAAAAGCCTGTCTAGAAACCTCAAAAATCATGATACCATGCCAGAATTATCACCAGAACATCAAGACCAAAACGCTATCATCAGTCTTGTAAAGCCATCCCTTCCAAATCCAAAGCAGGTCTGAACTGTGCCACACCAGTGCAACTCAAGTCTTGCAATCCCAACCTGGCCTTCACTCTCTCTCCTCTGAGCCATCTTTACCGGATGATTGAAATCCAACTTCTCCTCTAAAAGTCCATCTCCATCTCAAAAGGAGGAGCAAACCTGATGATGCAATTTCTCCTCCCCCGTACCTCTCCTCTGTCACAGCAACCCTCTGGGCTTTCAGCTGGGCTGATTGGCCTGGCTCAGTGCGAGGACCAGATAGGATCTTTCTATTTGCCCAGCGGCAGGGCTGCCTCTCTATCGGTGCTACCTCTGGAGGAGGTTTATCTGGCCTGCTGATAACAATGTTTTCCCTGACTCCCTCCCGTCCAAACATTTTTTACACTAATAAATGGGAGTCAAGACCAGGGCTGAGCAGCCACTGCCGTCAGCTGGACCTGTGCTACTCCTTGTAAACAAGATAGGCTCCATTTGCTTTTTAAGACTCCATTGTGGTTTGTGTGTGTGTGTGTGCGCGTGTGTGTGTGCTTGCATGCGTAATGAGTAGCAACAGTAAAGGGAAAAAAAGAGGAAAAGAGAAAAATGTATTGAGAAAAAGGGCTCAGTTGGGTGTTTGTTGAATGCCTATCAGAAAGAGCACAAATCTCTTCTCAATTGTAACTGCTTCCATCTCACAACACCAAACGTTATGGGGGACAAGAGGGTTGTTGACCACATTTCCGTTTCCATTAAGCCATTTAGTCACTTGGAGGGTCATTTGCCCTCAACCCCATGTAAACATTTTGCATGGGCCTAACATTCTAAAAATTATATATCAGAAAATGCAATTGTCACCCGTGTTTAACACATTATTCTATTAGACAGGCACAGAATGAACAAAGATGCTCTCTGTTTTTACTGTGCCGCCGCCAACACATCTGCCACTGGAGTGCAGCCAGCTTGAATATGTGGTGAACAATATGAACTGGAGTGTATGGCAGCAGCACTAAATAGTGTCTCTGTCAGAAAGAACCTATTGCAGGGGGTAGTGCTCAGCAAAGTGCACCCACCTAAAAGTCGTAGATCATTGTCATAGTTTGGCTGGGGAAAACTTTCAACATGCTTTTTCATTCACGGCGTGGTGGGAAAAGCCTCGCGCTCCTCTGCGTGGTTGAAACATCTGTAAGCTGTTGCAGAGAGAGCGCCCAGAGGAAAACATTTACCTAACAGAACACTAATTCTTTCAGGCCCTTGTGTCAGCAGTTCGTAAATAAGCTTGCACATATGGTATTGTTTCCTCAAGGTGGGCCTGGGAGAGCCATTCTGGCTGCAGTAATCTGCTATATCCACAAATGCATTTTTTGAGTGCCACCTCTATTTGTTTCCAAACCAGCCGGTCAGTCTCCACTGTGGGTTCTCTGTCCAAAACTATAGTTTGTTTCTCTAGTAGTTCTCCTTCCAACTTTCAATTTCTTCATCCATCTCCCCTTATTCTCCGTTTCGTTCTTCATTTTTGCTGAGACTTTGTTTAAAAACAAATAACTGTTACAGCACATTTAGAGTCAAATGCAAATCACTGTGGCCTGTTTTAAGTCACGCAACACAGCTTCGCTATTGCCACCAGTCCTCTTGTCTGACATCCATTTGAAAGTTTGTACCAGAGCAAATGTTTGGCTCATAAAAAAACCATTAGTTTATAAAACATCACCTTGTCTCACAAGCTTATGGGGTGCTGGAGAAGTATTGGGAAGGCTGCGAGAACATCATCCGGCTAATGGCCTACCATCTCCATCTCCCTCTTAACATGCTGAAAACTATGCTTTTATGTTCCCGCAATGAGGGTGTGTGCATCCCTCTTTGGGATGGCTGTCCTAGATTTAAAGGCTTGTCAGACACCACTAGCCCTTTATTTTTCCATAAACCAGAGGGTTTTTTTTGTTTTGCTTTTTTTTGGTTATTTTTTAATCTCTTGCATCTTTCACTGGGGAATTCTTGCCGCGGGAATGGTGTTGCAACGGATTATACGAAAAATGTCCACAACTGGGAGTTGAAATGGAAGATTCCTTCATCTTCGCCCGCAAGCATGTTTTGTTGAGATGCCGGTGTAACGCTGCACAAAAGCAATGCAATACACAGGAATTAAGCAGGATTACCGGTTTAATTGTGCGAAACGGAAGTAATATTCTCTTCAAGTAGAGCCACCATGATAAAACTGACAATGCTACGGGTAAATCGTGTGTGGCATTAAGAGACGTAGCTGAACACCTGCATATATCTACAGCTGCCAAGAGTTGTGAAGCACACCAGGAGCTCAACAAGGTCACAGGTTAGTCGGAGACAGGAAATGGAGATATTCAGCACTGACAAGTCATCCTGTGATTGTGTCATTCTGCAGGATGCATTATTCAATGGTTTTAAACTGGACCTGTCTGGTGCAAGAGGCAGCAACTCCATTGTTTCTGTGGCACATCCATCTCCTCGTCACTCCTGGAGGCTGACATCTCTCTCGGCACTGTGGCACGATAGAGGAGAGAGAGAAAGAGAGACCGAGCACCTCGGTGGCACAGGTAAACCTGCCGAGCGGCAGAAGGCCCCCCTCATGAATAAATGATGGTGACACACAGCAATAATTTGCATCTGTGTAAAAGTGACGCATCAGCGCTTTTGTCTGCCGAGAAGTCTAGAGATGTGTTTTTATTTTATTATTTCATAAGAAGTAGCTTTCATTAACAGTGGCAATCCAAAAGGTGTTGACAGCGATGCTCTGACTTGTCAAGCCGATCACAGCCTGTTTTTCAAGCCGATCACAGTCTCTGCCTTTTCCCCCCACTAATTAGGCATACGCCGCAAGCATCATAACAAACGCTGAAACAGGTTTGTCCTTGCCTAATCCGGGGAACTAATTTTTGAGGTTATTATGCAAATCGATACTGTTTACAAACATGAAAGCTCACGTCCCAGTTTTGATCTGCCACATTGGTTTTCGATAGCTTAAAGCCCAACTCGGCAGGTGTCATGTCAATAACAACCGGCGATCGATCTGCACTAGTCTGAGGGGGATTGGGACAGCAGGGCCTTGCTGTGTAGATTTCCATTGAATGAGGGCTGAGGCTTAGCCACATTCTCCAAGGCACATCACATTATATAGGCTTTGTCCACGGACACAACACTGACAGACTAATGTCATGCCGCAGCAAAATGACCGTGAGTGTTTGTTACTAATATTTTGGCTGTTTCCATGTAACTTCTGACATTTGAATATACAGAGAGCAGATTACATGAGATCCTGTATCATGTACTCATTATGAAATTCACCATCTTTTCAACATATGTTTCATGTAAAGCAACTGGAGTTTCCCTACACAGTATATTAAAAATGGTATACAAACCAAGTTTTCTTTAATATACTCCAACCTTACTTTCCCCCACTTGTCTTTTCCATCATAAGATGATGCAATATGATACTTGACATCTTTATGGTGCCGAATGCCAAACAGAACTTGCCAATATAAGTTTTGCCCTAATTTTATGACAAAAATGCAAATGCTACATTAAGTGCAGATTTGTGAAAGCTACTATGGTATCCGACTTCATCTATAGTACAGCCAACAATCTCCCTGATGCCACATGGCAAAGATGCATACCATGCTGATGTATTTCATTATAATGAATTGCTGTATTTATACTCAAATTGTCCATAAAAAACTAGCACTTCACCAGACAGGTAAGAGCTTTTACACCAAGACATTGACCAAATACTATGCTGCTCCTCCAGAGAAGCAATGATCATAATAGCATGACATGAGTGAGGGGGCAAAATATGATACTGCATAATATTCCAAAACAATGGTGGAACATCATAAAACCTGATGATTCACTGGCGAGATTACATTGTTCTATTTTCTCTTTTTTATATATTGGACAGATAAAATGCTATCAAGCTCTAACCTCACATTGGAATTAGGCTACAATTTAGTCTCATTTTAGTATGCAACCCCATTCAAACTTAGTATTGGTCTGTTATGCCAGATCTGCTTCGATAAGCTGCCCAGTGCTCCTATACAATAGGATGGATTAAATGCAGAGGACAAGTTACATTTTAAAAGTACAATGACAAATAAAGTGGCGTCCTTTCCTTCATTCTTTTCCTTATATTGCATCCTTTGGTATGAAACTGAACTTTTAGGCAGCGAGAGACGCGTGCAGTTCGGAAATTTGTTTTTTCTTTTCTTTACAAAAAACAACACTCCATTTGAGCTCAATATCCAATGTCTTCGGTCCAGCAGTTGATTAATCAAGCTACTTATTCAGCATTCATATTGAAGTTTTGCTCACTAGCATCTGACCCATAAGCCTTCTCTCCCTTCTACGACTGAGAACAAACCATGTCCACAGAAATGGGAAACACAGCTCAGCAGCAGAGTTTGCAGGAAGGTGGGCAGCTATGGAGACATTCAGGGCAGGGAAAGCGGCAGGGGTAATTTTCACAACACAGCACAGTTAGCCAGGTAAATTACAACGTGATTGTGCTCTGGCTGTTGAGGTCAAACAAACTCTCGAATGTTAAGGAGGTCTGTAACAAACTTGGAAAAAATTACCCCTGATATAAGACATTGACTATGTTGAGAGATACAATGGTACAATGATAAGAATTCTAATGGGCAGAGTATGGTTTGATATAGAGCCAAGTTACACATTGGGAACAAACTAGCCCCCAACGTAAATGCCCGTAGGTTGGAAAAAAAGTAATGAAAATGTGTGTTAGAAAAGGAAAAACATGCAAACAACGACACTACCGTAATATCAACCTATTTAAGGTATGTCAACTACATCAAACTTTGAAAATTGCATCAATCTCAGAAGATCCAGGTTGGTTTAGACTATTTGCAGCACAAATAGAAATACTGATATGCAAAGATGGGACAGTAGTTAAGCCTCTCTCTCTCTCTCTCTCTCTCCACAGCTGCATTTGTGTTTTCTTTTATCATACACTGCAGTATAGCAGCAAAACAAGAAATGAATTTTCCAATTCGTGGGTTGTCTACCAGCGACGTTGCCATCAGACAGTTTCACAGACAAACAGAAGCCTAGCATTATGACTGCTAATAGAGTATTAGCTCTACAGCATACTATATATGGAGATGATGTTGAAAACTGTGATCCCGTCAAGGTTAGAGAAATTAACCGTGTGTAAGTATAACAAAATTGCAACTATGTCAGCCTCAAATGGTGCATACAGAGTCAAAAGAAAAAAGAACTATCAAATATCCATGTCAAGCCCTGGCATAGGCAGCTGACATGGTCATTTACAACTCCGTCATACTATACTGTTTGATTAAGAGACTGTATAGGATAGAAAAGTTATTCAATTAAGCTCCATATTTATTTTACGTCCATTTCATTTGAAAATCCTCATGATCCTATATAGAGTGCATCATTTTGAATTAAAAAACAAACACAAAGGCTGTGTAGTTTTCTTTATGCATCTCCACATCAGCTACTAATCTTATTTTACCCTACAACAATCCTGGCCTTCAAAAGCTAGGAAACTGGAGGTTGGAAGTTTTAAACACATGGGACTTTGTCACCGATGAAAACTTTCAGTTAAGTCGATGAAGAAGACATCCAAGGAGTTCAGTTCTTATCAGAGAGCTAGGTAATTGTTGAAACAGGTGTACCTGTCGAAGTGTCAGCATGTGTCTCTCTGTGTTCTGGTCCCTGAACCAACCTCCGCCTATGACTCCACCTCATAAGTCTTTCAGACAACCTTGGTGTGATTTCTTGACAAAAGCACGCCCGCTCTCAAGGTGCACTCGAGCAAGATGTAAAAAGGGAGAAAGACAGAGCCTGAGAGAAGACAGGAGAAGAAATGGATTTCTTCTCTAATTATGCAAGGGAAAGCGACTTTGTGAAGATAAAGTTGGGTGACACAAGGGCATATTGAGGGACACACTCACTTTAGGAAGAATTTTCAAAGTGGGTGGCACAAATGGATGTGTGCGCTATAAGCTATGGCTGCTAATTGGTACAAACTTAATGAATGCAGGGTGCTGTGCAGAGACAGATGCTTTGTGCAATGTGGCAGATTTCAGTGGCAGCGCATCTCTCCATTGCTGGAACATCAAGAAAAGGAGAACATTTGGCAGGTCACAAAATTATGCGAGGAAAAGGGGAAGCCCATGAAGAAAAAAAATGTAAACAGTTGTGTATTTATTTCTGTGTTAATTTATGGGTGACCGTGTGTATGTGATTGAGAGAGAGAGAGAGCGAGTTAGTAGCTCTCAAGTACTTTTCTATTTGTTTAAGCCATCTCTTTTGTTTTGGCTTTCTTGCATTGCCAACTCTGTGGCTCTCAATTAGCAGGCAAGCCTCAGGGACCTAATTAACCAGTTCAATTAATAAATAATTTTCTTAAAAATCCCATACAAGCTACTCTGACATTTGTCAGCCAGTCTGAGTTCTCCCTCATTTTTCATTGTATATGTGCGGTGTTTATATGAGACAGACAGAGAGAGAGAGACAGACGGACAGACAGACAGGGAGAGAGCTAGCTTGTTTGCAAGCCCTGCTTATTCCCCATGTGGCTGATTCAAGGGACACTGCCCTGTGGGTGCACACGTATATGTGCGTACGTGCACGTGTGTGTTTTGGTTTGCGAGCAAAGCCAGAAGGGCTTACTCACAGAAACTGGACCCCACAGCAGAGGGGCCCCCATGACCTTTTATTGAGTGTCCAATCAATAACACACGAGCGACCATCCCTTTGAGTTGCAGCCCAAGCACCAGCTTCTGAGAGCTTGTGGCCAGCAGCAAAGCAGGATGGGAAGGGGGGACACAGTGGGGCAAAAGAGTCCTTGGGGGGGCCAAGGGAGGAACAGAATGAGCCGCCTCATGTCATTTACTCATAATGATGTCTTCCTTCAGTTGGAGGGGGGAGCATGGAGGGGGACATCCCCCCCCTTTCCACTAGCCACTACAGACCTAGCCTCTCTCTTTGTCTGACAGTGAAAGCATCCTCTTTGGTCTGTCACCGTGCTCAATGATTAAGAAACTGAAACAGACTCTGGCTTTTTCCCCCACTTTAGAATCCCATTTAGCTCTTTATCAGAGCCATCTATCTAGTCACATGTTTGGATGGAATTGCGTTTAATTTTTCGTGAACTGCAACGTATATTCCCTTGTGAGCGCAATCGGACAGCTGTGCTTGTTCAATTTGTAGCATAATCTCCAAACATCGACATTACAGGATCTCCTTGTCATTGCCAAAGACCCACCGTTGATGGATCTGACTGTGTACCCGTGTTCATTAAACACACTCCAAACAGCCTTCAAACTGACTCCATTAATGGCCGCCTCTTGAACAAGAGGCGACTGAACACAATTCTTAACCATGAAATGCTCTTTAAGTGCATGAACATGACTTGATAAGTTTGGGGTCTTTTCCTCCTTCAAAATGCCAGTTAGGAGTCAATCGCTGAATATCAAAGCGGCAGGAACAAATCCACTGACGCATTATGGGCTCCCCATTCTCACTGGTGATAGTAAAGATGGCTATCACAGGAGCCCATGTCAACACAAAGAGCAGACCGCGGCCTTTCAGTGAGTTACTAGTTGTCGCGGTGTATTATTATCTTCAGGCATACAGCAACAGTTTGTGTTGAATTAAGATCAAGTTTTCTCTGTAGCTGTGCAGACGGAGTCTAGAGACCCAGTCAAGAGACTTGGCTGACCCGTACTGCCTACAAAAGCAAGCATATGGCTCCCTGGTCTGGCTTCATCATTGTTAAATTATGGATGCGTTATAATTTTACATGTACAGTTCTTCTGAGAATACCCACACAAGCTGATGTTGCTTTAACAGTACAGTGGAAAACATCCTGGCAGGCCGAAGAAAGGAAAGAGTGAATAAAACTCACAAGCAAGCAAATAAATATTTAGCTAAGGTATAGATTAGGTATATAGGCAAAGAGCCATGAGTGATAGTCATTTCTCTTCAGAATCAGGCCAGAGGTCATTCATCCCATCGATCTGTAAAGCAAGTGTGTGAAAAAGGGACCGAGCCAAAAGGGGATCTGAAGGCAGACAGACAAACGGAAGACGCAGGGAGGACCCAAAGATGGAGAGATCACTTTTGTTCCACCGACAGGTTTGACCGAGTTTTTCTCTACTCAGAGGTGACTGTTGCTCTATCCGGCGCCCTCTAACACCCCCCGAGATAGCTCCACATAACCCGACTGCCTCTGCTTTGATGCAACAGGGGGGTTATTGTGTAAATATTTTGCCTGAGCATTTGAGCATCTTAATCTTCCATAAGGTGATCTTTGGAGTGGAGGAACATGGGGTGCTGATGTTCAGAGGAGCTCCCTGTTGGAGAAAGAAACGGAGAGCGAGAGAGAAAGAAAGGAGAGAGAGGGAGAGAGAGGAAAAAGAAGAAGATCTGTGTACTTGCAAGAGCGCTGGGAGCTAGAGTTCACTACGGGGGCGTAAGTGTGTCAAGAAGAGCGCTTTTCCCCCATCCGCAAGCCCGGGGCCTTCTCCACAACATTAAAAAGCATAAACAGTCAATACTGAATGTAACTCAGAGAAAGAGCAAGAGAGGGAGCGTGGTTAAAAAAAAAGGGAACAAGTACGAGAACGCAAGGGTTTTTCAAGCGTTACACAACACAGTGAGATCAGAGAAATGGAGGCTGGGCTGCAGTGTACAGTTGCAAAGCTTTCTGATGGAGCAAGGGAGGCTCTCCGAGTGAATCATTCATTGCGGGCGGCAGGGGTGTAAATATGGAGGGGAGGGTTGAAGGAGAAACGGATCAAGGAAACGCACACCTGGTGCATGACAGGGGTCAGAGCGGCCTATATACAAAAGAGAAAGAAAGGTAAAAGAAAGTGGTGCAGGCATCCTTCCAGTTAGACAACAGTAATCTCTCCATCACTTTCTCCTGTGCAGAGCAAGACGGAGAAGAGTAGGTATAGACACGTTCGACAGAAGGTTGTCTTTCTGCCATGCACATGCTAGGACACTTTTCATAACATAACAATGAGAGGGAAGCTAATATCGCACTCAGCCTTTGAGATATCCAGTTTGAGATGTGAAAGCCTGTTGATTTGCGGCTCATGGCTTTCACTTGTACAATGCTCTAAGTCCCTCCACTCATTTGCCTCTCTTCACACTCTTGCCCTTACTCAAGTTTTCATTTGCAACACAAAACACCTGGCTGCCATCTTGCATAGCTCCAACAAGCGGAGGTCTCTGTGTCTTTTTATTTTTCTATGAGATCCCTCAGTCTCACTTCCTGTGTTCAGGCCTGTGCATTTGGAGAACTGTTTTCATATAGACTTGCTGTCAAGAAGCAGTGAAGACAAGGTATCTGTATGAGCATATCAGGGATTAGCTTTTTGTGAGGGGAATGTGTGTGGATGTTATCATATTGTATTCTACACACCCATTCAATACCTACATCTCACTATTTCACATTCAACAGAAGAAAAAATATAGACTTGCTCATTTCTATGAAGCATGAGTGTTTGCGTTCAAGATGTCACAGGCTTGCAGTACTACTAACCAACTCCTAAGCAGAGTCTCTGTCCTAGATGTGTTCCGCATCCTTGAGATGAAAATAATAGTGAGAGAATGGAGAAAAGAAATACCAAAGAAACCTTTATGAAAGGAAATTGCATTGCGGCCATGTGCTTGTTTATGCTGTCGGAATGCAATTTGCTTATACAGAGCTTTCTCTATTGAATTTCACAAGGAGTCATGAACCAGAGTTTGTTTCGACAAACTACTCCATCTTTAGCAAAGAACACTAAATCCCCACTCTGCTTTTTTTCCCTGAGCACAAGAGAACTTTCTCCCAGTATATGGCCAAACAAAAAGTCGCACTGATGAAGAGTATTGTTTGAGCCATTTCTCTGCCAGTGAAAGACTACACATTTCCAACACTTGGAGGAGAGAACAATATCTATGAAAAGTGTGAAATTTGATTTCCACCCCCTGGAATAGCCCTTTTCCTTTTGTTGTCAAACAGAATGACTAAACATGCTCATTCACATGCTCCCATGGTATGGTTTTATTAATTTATTACTTCAGAGCTATCCATGGTTTTGTACTCTTTCGTGCACACACACAGACACACACACACAGACACACACACACACACACAACACACACACACACACAATATTACTTCTAGATGAATGACAATGTGTTAAATTTTATTTGAATACGGCTGACATGAATTATGTAACCAGAGAGACTGGAGTCTTTGTTGCTTCCCTCTAGCTCTTCGCATTTCCTCCAAGATAACATACAGTTGATAATTTACAGTAGAACACATTCTGAAACTATAAAGAAAGCTATAGCAACAATGCCCCACAGAGAGCAAAACACCACGTCTCACTGCAGCACTGTTGAATTGATCCTGAAAACTAGGAGAGGCTAGCTGTGGAGCAGTGCAATGGATAAGCCCCACATTATTCTATCAATATCAACCATTTGACACTGAAAAGTCATGACTCCAGTTCCTCCCTGATTATCGAGATGAGGTCCCAGCAGATTGGCCGAGGCCAAAAGAAAGAGAGAAATAAACAGAAATTACAAAAGGGGGAAGCAATTGTCATACATCTATGCTATCTGATGTTGATAGCTTTGGTGAGAGACTGCCCTTGATAAGCTAAAGGAAAGTAGCAGTGTTTTTTTTGTTGTTGTTTTGTTGCTACTCCTCAAGGTGGCCAACATAAAAAAGCCTGAGCTGTCTGATTGGCCTGAAAAGACTCTCAAATGTCAAGGAGTTATCAAATAGCAGACATGTGTTCTTGCTGTAAAAAAGATGCTGGAAGAAGGCAAAACCTAACCTTTCACGAAATGAGTGGAAGTCACTCATGCCACCATATGCGATGCTCCATACAACCAGCTTGCTCTTCCCATGGCATACACTATTTTTCTTCTAATTCAGATTCCTTTATCAGTCCCAAGGGGAAATTTGAAATTCTCTGCATTTTAACCCATCCTATTGTATAGGACCAGTGAACTGCCACCATATGGCGCTCAGAGCAGTTAGGGGTTCAGTGTCTTTCTCAAGGACACCTCGACATGCTTTCTGAAGAACTGGGAATCACACCTACAGCCTTCCAATGGCCAGACAACCCCTCCACCCACTGAGCTATGCCGCCCCAATGATCCAAATTCCCTTCTGATCCAAATCTACTACTGTTGACTGGAATCGTTTGCTATTAAAATGATGGACTCTACATCCATCCATCGTCAACCGCTTATCTGAAATCAGATAGCGGGGGAACTGGAGCCTATCTCAGTTCTCACTGGGCGTAAGGCAGGTAAACCCTGTATAGGTCACCAGTCTGTCACAGGGCAGAGCAGTTAGGGTTACAGTGTCTTGCTCAAGGACACCTCGACACGCTTCTCTGCAGGCATGGTGATCGAACCTGCAACCTTCCGATTGCCAGGCAACCACTCTACCCACTGAGCCATGCCGCCCCATATAGACTCTACAATTACCAAATTTAGAGAAAGTTTGAAGTTGACCCCCCTCAAAGTTCAAAATGATAAAGGAACTCAAACCACATCACTTTAGGCAAGTCGACAGTTAAAAAAAACAACTTTAAAGAGCATCCATTATGGAGGTCTTAAATTTATCACCTTTGGATCAAACATTGACTTTAGCTCTTCTTGTGCCATGCTATGTGTGGCACCCAGTCTTCTCCTCAGCATTTGTTTCCATCTTATTGTGCTCCTCAGGGACGTTGTCTCAATCAGCCAAGGCTGACATGGACAACTTGCTCAACATTGAATAATCTGTTATTTTCCAAGTGCTCTGGTTCCTGTGGCTGATGTCGCTCAGCCAACTCCCTTCACACAGAGCAGCACTTTGTGATGATAAGGGGACACGATGATGTCCTTGTTTTTGACTGTTGAAAGACTTGAGAGGGTCCTCATCTTAATCCTCCAATATATTCATATAAACTGCTGAATCACCGCAGCCCTATTCCAAACACTATAGCAAACAAACCTATGCTCCAGTATGAGATTCAATATAATAAAGCTCTTTCAATGATCTATGAAGGATGTTTTTTACACATGCATACTCCATGTGGAGGACAGTGTGCATGGTCTGATACAGACTAAAGATTTGGTAAGGACACAGTCTCACACAAGGACACTTCAAGAAAAATACTTTCTGTTATGAGTACTTAGTCCTGGGTCTTGGAGGACACTGACTTCATTCTACCATTTTACAACCCCATCACTTATAGATGACGGGCCATATTGAAATCAAACAGATTTATTTGACCCTGAAGTTGCATTTGATGTGATATTCTTGAATTCCGTTTACCTTTTGTGAACATGAATTTTGTCACACTTTCTAATAATGACATTTGTGTTCCCTAAAGCTGTGGAAACCTGTGTGAGGCTAGATTCAAAGTGCTTTTATTTGCCACAAGATAGCTAGGCGTTGCAAAAGAAATCCTAAACCTATATTATTTCCAAGACTAAATTAATTCAGGACAAATGGCCAACTTTGTAATCTATCTACACTCAGTAGAACAGATAATGATCATCAATATCTACAACTGGCTCTTTATGTAACTCTTGCTGTGCTGCCTTTATATCCCGTCGAGTTGGTGTCTACGCAGTGCACCATCAATGGTTGGGAACAAAGCAAGAGAAAATATCAAGTCTATTTCCACAGCCCACAACTGCCTGCCTGCAGAGCTTTGCCTTAAGTTTAATCTAATTTGGTCTTTATTGAGAAATGGGTAAGAGCAGTTTTGTTTTATTTATGTATGTTTTTCCCTCCTCTGCTCCCTTCCTTTGTTGCTTCTCCTCGGCTGCCTCTGACAAAAGACAGCCAGCCTGCCAAGCCCAGTGCTGCTCTGGGACGGACCTGTCAATCACTCTTGACGGCACCCTGACAACATGTACGTTAAAAATTCAAACAGGACTCAAAGGCAGCGCGTGACAGGCGAGCCTTTGAAAGTGGCTGTAGCGTTCGGCGACAGCCAGAGGAGTACGGGTGGAAAACAAACTAGAAAACAACAGTGCGGAGGGAAAAGAGAGGGAGACAGAGTTGGGGGAGGGAGGGAGAGGGAGAAGGAGAGAGAGAACAAAATGTAAAGGCAAAAGAAAGAGGAATGTAGGTCTTGATGATGGGAAATGCCATTAGATTCTCCCTTGGTGTATCATTGTTTTTTTTAATTTGCCTCAAACTCCATTGAATGAAGGTGTGGGCCTTCAAGGGACTCTGTGGAGGCCCTGTTCCTACTGTTGTCCGGGGATAAGATTGTCTGTCTCTTGCTCCTCTGAGGCCTCAATAGCATCAAGTCATGCCTCTTGTGAATCTCACTACCCTTACTCGTCAACACAAAACAACAGCACATGCGTTAATATTACAATTGATTCCATCTAGCACACCTTCGCTCGTATAATTAATTCCCAGTGGAAATGAAAACCACTGCTCGTTGCCGAGAGAGGGTTTTTCCTGTGGAATTTATAAAATGAAACGTGTACATTTTTCAACAGAGAATGTAAAAAATGGACAGCTCAATTTTGATTCTTCCACTGATCTTCTGAAAGAGGCCTGTATAGCCGTTTCAAAATATTGTCTGGAATATCTGTAAAACCTTTGACTGAATGAGCATGAAAGGTTTATGGCATCTAATGGGCACATAGGTGCTTGAGGACATGCTTTCAAAGGTTCAGCCACACCACCCGGCATCTCTGACACACATACACCCCCTGCTACAGGAACAGACCATCATCGCTACCACATCTTTTTAAAGTGGCTAAATGAATAGTGTAAATGGTCAACAACACAAAGGCCCAAACTGTGCCAGACCCTATGGGAGAAACGCCATCTCTGCAGTCCTGCAGGTTGTAGTCTGATCTTTCTATCAGCATCCACATCTGCGGTTCAAAAACACACACCAGGTTGAAACTGGTACAAAGCTAACTATCCATTCTCTGTCTGGAACTTTGTTCTGCCCTGTGTCGAACAAAGTCTGTGTGTGGTTGTGTGTATGTCTTTATCTAGTATGTGTACCCATGGGTCTTTATAGTTCACTTTAAACTTGTTTGAAACTACTATTCTAAACACTTAAAACACCAGAGCCAATGGCTGTCTGTTATACAAGTAAGTGTTCAGGCAGCATGTGTATTCGGAAGAGCCCCTGGGTCGTGTGAAGCTAGGGAGACAGGTTATCTCGGTTTGTTAGCGATTGGTTTACCACATCTCCTCTAACAAAATGCAATGTCTAACCATAAATAGGCTTAGGTACAGAGAGTAACCATGGAAAAAGCACACACAGATCTGTACCTCCCGTCTGCATCTTGCCCAGGCAAAAATGTGCCCATGTCCATCTCAGGCCTGTATACATGTCTCTCCAGTCTTACTTCCATACATATACTTACAGGCCAATATGTACACACATCCACACAAAATCTAGAAGAAAGATATGGCTCAGGTACAACAAACTCGATCAGTCAATGTTTTGGATTCTAGTGCTCTCTAGTGGCAACAGCTGCTCATTTTGTCAAAACTGCATAGCTGGAATATCTATTGAGTCTGTTGTAATGATAAAATTCCAATCTAACCAAATGAAATAAACTGATTTTTTAACGGGTGAGGGGTTCATATTTTCAAGTAATTTGACATTATAACATTTTCTCTTTTTTTTTTTACTTGCACAAGGTAAACATCATGGCAATTCCATTAAACATCATTGCCACTACTTATAATAGCAAACGGTGGAAGAAAAATGTGCTTATTTGCAGAGCATACATCAACTACATTCTTAAATAAAATAAGGCCCAAAAAATTAACATTGGAAGATGTCTAAAAGAAAACTCAGCATCTGTCCAATTATAGCAATATATGTGATCTGCATGAAACTCCATAAGGACCAACTTTCCCTTGTTTTAAATCTCAGCGCAGTAATCAATTTACATTATCATGTCTAAATTTATTTATAAAAGTATAAAAATTCTTCAGTCTTGCATCAAATCTTGCAATAAAATGCAGTATTTTGCAAACAAAAGGGTATTTTTGAAGAAATGATCCCCATATATATATATATATATCCAGTAATTCAAGGGATTTCTTTGAT
>OMLC01013777.1:1498-14709 GCA_900302585.1 Regalecus glesne | reverse complement strand
ATATATATAAACCGGAAAGATAGATCCTGTATTTCCACTCCAACCACCATAGCTCTGCCCATCACTATCTCTGGTAGAGAGGATATAAATATCAAGCCCTGGAGAAAAAAGCTTAGCCACACTAGCACGGCTTAGTCCTGTGAGAAAGGAAATACTGGACCTTCCACTACAAACCAACCCCAGTCTATCACTTAGTTGCTGTGCGTTTCCTGCAGAAAAAAAACTATATCTAATCATTTCTGTAATAATTTGTGAAATGACTGCCTTGTTCCGTTTATCCCTTCCATCATTACTATTAAAGAGCTGACCCTCATCTTGTACATAAAGGAAAAGACCCGCTAGAAGAAGCATTAAGAGAAAAATCACCCTGAGCAACCCAATCATCGTGAGATTATTTGTGAAGTCTTTAATCGTTAAGTGTTCGTTCTTTTTTATAAAAATTGAAAAAATTCTTATCCTCTAACAAATCAACACTAGCCAATTTCTGACTGTATTTTGGAAAATACTCACATGCTTTCATTGAATTTCCAAAGGTGTCATTGAGGAAACCATTAGCTTCCTCTGGTGTGCACAGATCTCTACTGTGTGACTGTGAGTCTAAACAAGATACAGCCAGAGTCAGTGTCATATTCCATTTCCTCCTCCTTATCCTTATCAACAACACCCTCCACAACACATGAATCCCCCTCTCTTAACTTTGCACCACCAGCCTGGCATTGGTCAGGTTAAGCTGATGGCCCTTTTCTGGCTGGTGTGTCCTCAGCTCCCTTTCTTTCTGCTGTTGTGACACTCAGACTCGGGACAGCCAAGCTGTCATCATTTACATTTTCACTGGCTGAATCAATTCACCATTCCCCTGCCTCACTGCCTCCCTGCCCACTGTATCCCTCTCCTTCCTCGGGCTCCTTTGGTGAGGTGCTGCTCCCCCAAAGTGCAGCAGCCTCTGCTTGCTCCTCACATGCTGGACACTAGTTCAGTGTGCTCCTCCACTGGCCTGATGCAAGGCTCAGGGAGCTGCTTGGCCAGCCTGTGAGGACAAGCGATTCACCTGTGCCCCAAATCCCAACACTCAAAGTATTTCATGCTTCCTGGCTGGCAAATACCCTGAAATTTCCCTCCCCATGCTCCACTCTGAAGGAAACCTCAAGCGTCTGTGACAGACAATCCAGAAACATAAACATCTGTCTCTAGAGAGATAAAACAAGTTTTAGCTCATCACTCTTACTAGCCCTAGAGTCCTTAGACCACTTGCCAATTTCAAGACGCCACAGGGGAACGCCGGAGGAGAGGATCCAGGCAGAGGTTACAGTGAGGAGACCTGCAGATAGATGCCCTTCAGAGAGACAATGCTAACTATTAACTCAGCAACAAAACACCTCTCTTTGGGAACAAAAACTACACCTCTACTCATTCTGGAGCCACAGGAAAGGTTGGCGTGTCTCACACAGTCTCCTACAGCCAGAAGAACCACCTCTTACTGAACAGATGGATGGGCTGAAGCTGCACTGCGTGTTGTATAGAAAGGACGGGCATTTCAAACGAGGCCATCACTCTCATACCGAAAACAAACAAACAACTATGACAAACTACAGCAACAGTGGCTTACGGACAATAAACAAACTAATCTGAAACCATAAGACAAAGGCACGCAATAATTGGGGTATTTAAATCAAACTTACTATCACAAGTCACTTTCACCACACACACACACACACACAAACAGGGGGGGTTGATATTTAAGCAACTTTCAATTCATCAAAACTTCATATCTGTGGCACAAAAAGTCAACTTTCTTCAAGAGAGGCAAGGAAATAAAAACCCCAAAACAAGTGAAGTCAAATCAATTGCACAGATAAGTTAGTCATCATCCTCTTCCTTGCTGAGGTTCCGTTTGAATCTCCATTCAATCCTCTTCATCCTTACTATGAGGAGTTCCTGGTCAGTGAAACCTCGTTTTTTTTTCTTTCTTTCAGCCTCGTCTGAGAGCAGACCGAACCCAGAGACACATTTATGCAAAAAGGATAATTCCATGATGATCAGCTGAGCTTTATTGTTGATTGTGATTTTCCTGTGCCAATTAATCAGCTGGTTGCTGAGAGCCCCATCCTTCCCCAGCCACACCAGACCTGGTAAACATTCTTAAACAGGGTGGGGGGGTGGAGTCCTCAGGATGGACTCCTCTTCAGCCTTTAGTGTCCTTGAGAAATGTATTTTCTTATCAAGAAGATGAAGAACGGTTTCATCCTGTTGTGATGATGTCCACTCACATTCTTTCTTCATCAGTTGACTCCTTCCAAGTTTCGAAGCCTTAGATCCATTCCTTGTCCAAAATCTTCCATTTGGTGGTCTTGTTCGGTAAACCTTTCACCTCCGTTGACATTTTTATCCTACAGCTCTCTCTTACTGACACCTTCTACACTGTGACTGCAGCTTTCCTTACTTTCAGTACATTTAGATACCTCTGTCTGTGTGTTGTCCTCTGAATCCCCCCCTGGTCTGGGTATGTCCTCCATCAACAATTTTATGTCCTCCATCAACAATTTTATGTCCTCAATCAACAATTTTATGTCCTCAATCAACTACTTTATGTCCATCTTCAACAACTTAATGCCCACTCTAAGTTTGAGCCAGTGTCCTTTCCCATTTCCCACTGGTCTGGGCACTCCACTCACCAACAACTCCATTCTCATTGTTTGGACCTGGTTTGCCGGTTTTAGGCTGGTTCTGTTCCCCTAAACTTGCCCCCTCAGCTGCCTTGGGGTAACCAGTTGGTGTTTTTGGACAAGCCCTTTACCAGGTCCCCCTCTTCACCACAGCCCAAACACTTAGCAGTCTCTGACTTTAAACGCAGTGTACTCCAACACCCCAACAGCCAATTTGAACGCCAGTCTCAGACCCTCACGCCTGTAGTTGAGAACCATATTATAGCAAAACCCTGGTCGTCCCCACCAAAGGCTAGCACGCTAACCAGTCAGCTAAAGAGTTCCGACCCGTTAGTTCGCTTGTAGCATCCTGTGTTTGTGAGGCGGACCCGTGTGTAGGTCTGACAGCCTCCATGTTGCTAAGCTGTACCGCGGGGACGCCTTTCCCGGAGGAAGGGGGAAGTGTAGCGTTCATGAAAGCTCATTAACGCTCATCTAACGGGTCGGACCCTTTAGTTGACTGGTTAGCGTACTTGCCTTTGGTACGAACGTCCTGGGTTTGGTTTTCAGCAGTGTTCACCCCGAATTCACCACCATGTTAACACTATCTGTTGCGAGTCAGACGTTTTACAACCCGACACCGCCACTCTTTTCATTCAGGAAACAACTGAACCATATCTTGACTATTCCTTGACCTGTGCGTTGTCTCTGATAAACGGGGGCACACAGACAGCAGTACCTTATAAGAACAAGTCCATTTACCTTTTGGTCAGCGCGGTAAGCGGCGTCAACGAAACAAACGATCCAAACACCGAGACGCCGTTAACGATCACCTGCTACAACTTGTTAACCGACAGGAAACTCACCACAGCGCCGTTCATCCGACTTGCAGATTTAAAACTCCGGGAATGGACAACCTCAGTGACAGCCAAGCAAAGTCTTCCATTGAACAAGTGAAGATAGACGACATATTAATGCCACACCCCCTGGTTAGCTCAGTGAACTAGCTCCGTGTTCACCATGTTCCCGTCCAGTGAAGCGCCATCCGGCCGCTGCAAACACCCGACAGAAATTCCCTACAACCCCTGAAAAAAAACTCATTTGCTAACCGTGTCTGCTAAACAACGCAAAATCATATATACGACGTATATATACGATCAATACGACCTACAGTAGCTACCTAAAAATAATGTGGAAAAACGGACTGTGGTAGTCCAGTGGTTAGAAGGGTCACTTCCGGAACTGACGAGCCAGAGGCATCGATTCAAACCTACTGCAGGGCGTCAGAGGGCATCCGGCCTTAATACTCCCATGCCCCATCTAAGTCTGTGTCCACCCCACATTGTGGGGGCTACTCGCTACACATAAAACGGGTATTTTATTCACTGAAAAAATTACTCGCATAAGCGCCTTCGTACATCTGCTCTGCGAGGGGGGGAGAGAGAGAGGGAGAGAGAGAGATGGGCAGAGGCAGGCAGCCGATACATAACACATACAATTATTGAACGGCTTTGTTTCAGCTGAAGTGTAGTACCTCTTCGTCGCCAGCAGGGACCCTCCCGGATGGTGTAGGAGAGCTCGGTGAACTCCAGGTCCACGGTGGAGCGCCGCGGCAGGTGGGAGAAGCGCTGGGCCTCCGTGATGTGATTCTCCACCTTCTTCAGGTGGGTGAGCAAGGCTGGTTCCTGAGGGGTCCCAGTGTGGAGCTTGGTCTCCTCCATGGGAATGCTGACGGTCCCCTGCTCCAACGTCTTTTCAGCCATGGTCAATAGCTAGTGACAGAAGAGAGATATTACTGTTGTATTATGATTTTATCATGATTATCTTCTTTCCATGCAAGTATCATTTGTGTGACTGGAAGGAGCTGTAGAGAAGGGATCAATGGCTGTCTTCCCTCTGTTGCGTCAGTCAGCCCCCCCAACCCCCTCCACTAAACATGAAGGCATTATTCATTTATTTATTTGTTTTTTATTTGATGTTTGTTGTTCTACTATGGCCCATGTTAAGTTTAAATACTGACAATGACCGGATTTGATAGAGGTGGAACTGCTATTCCACAGCCCCCTGTATTTCATGGCGTACTGTTCTAAATTGCATGATAATCAAAAAAATGAATATCCTTAGCATGTCTGGTTGATGTAAATGGACATCAGAGTTACTTAGAAAAAAGTTATAACATACATTAGGGAAACTTTACTTTAGGAACACGTATACATGAAAATACATATTTGATAGATGTTTATATCGGAGATTGATAACAGGGATAATTACTGGCCCAAACAGTGTTACAGTGTGATATGTAAGGATACAGTGGCCTATAATGGGTCAGTGAGTAGACTGTTGGTAATTTAAAGGCTGCAGGTTCAATCCCCTCACCTGTAGAAAAGCTTGTCAAAGTGTCCTTGAGCAAGACACTGTTTGCCTAACTGCTCTGCCCTGTGATTGACTAGCAGCCTTTCCAGGGTGTCCCCCCACCTTTCAGCCAATGAGAACTGGGATGGGTTCGAGTTCCCCCCACAATCCAACCTCGGTTTAGCAGTAGACAATGGACGTGTGTATATATAGATATATGAGAAAGAGTGTGTGTGTGTGTGTGTGTGTGTAAGGATCCATTTGGACATAGTTCGCCTGCAGCCTTTATGTGAGTACTCTGATCTTCATAACTACACCTCGTCAGGGGGGTAGGTAGGTAACTTACAGGGCTGACCTCAGATTTGATGAGGACATTCAGATAAATGTTGAAACACTTTCCTATTTTTTACAATTCATTTTTCAGATGATCTGATTCAGATCATTTGGAATTCCGAGTCCTTTCTCAATATCTATTTTATACTCCTGTCTCTTTTTTTCAGTTCAGAGTTAGTTTGAGATTGTCTTTGGCCTTGGCATCACAGTCACCATTATGTAACCACACTCTCTAACAAGCAGCTTTCATTCCAACATGTCCACAAACTATGAACACTTCTCAAGAGCACACATCGAAAGGTTTAAATGATTAGAAGTAATCATTGTTTTGTTGAAGCTCCTTTTATGAATCGTTCATTTGGTTGGGAATCGTAAAAAGAAACCATCCATGACTTATCCAGTGAGTAAAGGTTGTCTTGCCTCCGGAGAGGTAGGATAATAAAGACATGCTAGGGGTCAGGGTGACTGTAGACATCCTCGTCACCCCTGATGCTGGACATGATACCATTCCAGATTATGTTATGGACCGGCTGGGTGAGGGAAATTGGATTCCCAGTGTAAGGAGTAGGCCTTCACCTTCAGCTTTATACCACAGATATACTTTCAATTCATTTCCATTCCAGGCTGACTGTCCTAGTAGTTTACTGTGTATTCCCTGACCCCTCCAAATATTAGATTTGAGAATTGCACAATACATTTACGTTACCTCATTTGGCGGATGCTTTTATCCAGAGCAGCTAACAAGAGAGGCAGATTAAGTCAATTGTTAGCCACGGGCTTCATGGAGCACTGCAGATGTCGAGAGTACTCCTCATGTTAAGTGTGTTAATTTAGATGCATTAGATCATCAGGAGGAGACTAGGAACACCAAAGCAAAAAGTGAATTGATATTATTGCAAAGCCGAACAACAAAAGATTCCTTAAGTGCATAAAAATAGCAAGGGCAAGCACAAAATGCTCAACAGGAGGCCAGTAATAATGGTGTTCATGTAAGGGCATTAACAGCCACCACCAGTACAGGGAAAATGTCTGCAGGCTGTATCGGCTGGTGGTTTGGTTTTGTGGACATTATGACAGCATTTACTGGAAAACATCTCCAAAGAATTCGGAATTGAAAATGATGAGAGGAGAATAGAGATGATGGCATGTGTCAGGACCGCGACCCAGCACCGGATAGGCAGTTGATGATGGATGGACGGATGGTGTCAGGAGCAATAAGAAAATGCTCTGAAGATGGAAACCGGAGGTTGGACAAGTTACTATCTTGGTTTCAGCATAATTCAATATTAATATGTAGGTTATTTTTCCCTTGCACATATTTGTGAAATGATGCGCACAAGTATGTGTGTGGTACTGAGGACAGTTTACACAACAGCATAAGGAAATGATCACCTCTGCAAAAACACAACAACACCCAGTTTATATTAACCCCCGCCCCCCCGAAAAAAAACGTAAATTTTGATTTATGTTCCTAAAGATCCACTGATAAGTTCAGCTTACTGACACAGCACTACCTAGTTAATTATGGATGCATCATTGTTAATAAAAGGCTTATGAGTGGTTGGCTTTTGATGTTATGGGCAGACAGTGATTCGTTGGAGCTCAGTTCTAGATCGAGTGTGTCAAATGGTATCTGTGTGCTCTGATTTCCCTCACTGTGGCTACGTCCCACATTCGCATTAGATGATGTGCTTTAACATGCTAATTAGAGTTAAATGGGTAAACCTTGATTCCCCCAAAAAACAGTAATTTCCATCAAAACTGTTCTCAGGAGTACAGACAAGTGTAGCATGGATGGCATCTGGCACTGTGTTTGCACGTGCCAAGTGGATGTTAGAGGAAGCAAGAGAATGAATGCTCCCTTCACTTGAATATTACATGGCAATCTGGTGCAGGGAGATAGTATTCCATCCTACATATAGGCCTGGATTTCCTATGAATAAGATGTAAGGAGCTTTTTATCTTTTTTTATTAAAAAAGTCAACCTTAAAGACTAATTCTTACCTGTAGACTAGCTGAAAGCTTGTGGTATCACTATGATTTTTTTCTTAATAATAATAGTGATAATAATAATCATCATCATGATCATCATAAGCATAATAATCATAATAAGTCCATTTTTATATGTCATGATTAGTCCCCATGTTGTGAAGGTGAACATGGGTATAGATGGAGCTTAAGGGATTAAGACCAGATGCCCTTACTGACTTCCTGCAGTGGGTTTGAACGTTCAACATCCATCTCATCAGCTCCTGAAGCATGTGCTGCAACACTGAACTACTGCGGCTTTACTATAACAATAATGATGATGATGATAATGATGATAACAACAACAAAAAGAACCACAATAATAATAATAATAATAATAATAATAATAATAATGATTTTCTGATCCACAACCCGACACTAGATAAGCGGTTGATGATTGATGGATGGATGGATGGATAGATGATTTCCTCAAATCTCAGGACTTTTCTGGCCTTTCATAGACATGCAGATTAGTGAAACTTTTAAAATTTCTGCAAGCTTCTGGAGATATTTAACTTTTTTCCCACTGAGGAACATTGCCCACTACAAATGAACAGCAAACTGTTTGGAATCTTCCACAGTAGAGAGGACTGATGGTACATGTCACAATTAGTCCACACATTGTGAGGATGCAAACAGATTTAGGTAGAGTTTAGGGGATTAAGGCCGGATGTCTGTCTTGACGCTCTGTAGTGGGTTCAAACCTGCAACATCTGGCTCATCAGTTCCCAAGACACACACTCTACCACTTAGCTACCATTGTTCCCTTCTTGAATGCGCTGTAAAATATATTGCCAGCCCACATCTATAGGAAATATACTTCACTTAGGTCATTTATGATGACATATGGCTGGCTGTTCACTGAGCCATGGGCTCCACTGTGCCTCAACGTATTCAAGAGCTAAATCTAGTTAATATAAGACACTAGAAAACTGGAGATGTGTGTGTGGGGGGGCATTACAGACTCCTGCAAGTCATTGGTTGCACACCATTATACAATGCTTCCACATGGGGCTGGATCAGCTCCTGAAAAAGATCTCTGGGGGGGGTGTAAAAATGAACAAATACAGCCTTTGGAATAACCATATTCTGGCCATGGATTTGCCAAAAAGAACAATTTTCTCCTTGCCATTTGTATAGATTTGTAAAACAGAACAACGATATTCTGGCCAATTGTAGCCAATGGATTCATAAAAAATTACAATCCTATTCTGGCCATTGGTATAGATTTGTAAAAATTAGAAACCATATTCTGTCCAATTGTACAGATTCATAACAATGAATTCCACCTAATTTTTGCTCACCTCATGATTGTGGAAACGAAAAGCTAGCCCGTAGCCCTCATCCAGTTGAGAAGCAATGTTCACCCTCCCTAAAGACGAAAGTTTAAAGCAGCTACCCATATGGATCTTCAACAGCTCATGTTTCTTTACTATTTCAGATGGATGCTGCATATCTGTAACACCAGTCAACATCCCGGAACTGCTGTCCGCTTACCCGAGTAAGGGGAACTTCTTCCATAGACGCAATTGTGCTGCATTGAACGGGAGCCATCTTGAGAGCCGGAAGTGACGTAGGGAAGAATCTACCCGTTCTTATTTTACGCACTTATTTTACGCACTTTGATCACGTGTGACGTAAGTGCGTAAGTATGGGCCTTCGCGGAACCCATGGAGACTACATTGAAAGCTCTGATATGTTAAAACAAACCCCATTTAACATGAGAGTCTATGAGAGACCCCTGGAGCGACGTTCACCCTGACTGAAATCGCCCCTAAAGGGGCGGGACCATGTGAAGCACGTCTGTAGTCTGATTGGACAATGACGTTATTTGCTAGATCAGACGTCGATAACACCGATGAGAGCTGCTTCTGAGATGGAGAACACATCCCTCTTTTCCCCTTGATAGTGTGTTGCCCATATCACTTTAATACACAAACCACCCGTCCATACGGGGATTGAACGTCCAAATACCTTGTCACCTGGAGCCATGAAATGCAAGCGAGGCTTAAAGAATGAAGGCGGTAGATCTACAAATATCAGCTGTTGTGTTAAAAACGCAATAAGATATGGAGTTAAAACTTCATCAGGCTCCAGTGTGTCCTACTACTAACGCCATATCTAGGATGCAACTTTTAAAGTGAGCCATTATTGACCTAAAAGCTAGCTTTTGAAAATAACCGCCCGGAGTGGCACCTTTAGCTCTGGCTTCAAACAATAAGTACCTTGGATTCATTCTCTCCATCCATCACTGCTTCCCTGTTGAATGGCCTCTCTGTTGGGTAAACTTAAGTCTTTCCAACAAAGGCTTTGTGTAACAGCAGACACGAGCTTCACATGCCGTGATTCACCAATATCCAACCTTACTTTCAAAGAGAGGACACAGTCACTGTGAGACAGGCAGTAGCTCAAATCAGAGATGAGCGTCGTGGTTCAAATGCGAGAAATCCTCAGCACCAGAATCCCTTGATCGGCCACGTGGGTTTTCACTACACGGAAGATGACTTGTGTTTCATGGCTCCCACAGGTGCTCCACATAGAATAACGCAGCACGATGCCACGTTCATACTTTTGCCCTCATGAGTCGATTTAGGGTTCAACTTCCCAGCAGTCTGGGCCCATGCTGTTAGTACAGCACGACCACGCTGAACTCTGAACTCGTCTTAATGACCTAGGACACAATCAGAATCAAGGTCACCACAGGCATTTGTGGACAACACCCCAGATCACAGATCCCTCAAGAGTGGGATCAGTGGGGAAAGTTTAGGATGAAATGTTGGACCAGTGTTTTCTCCAGACAAAGTGAAGGTAGCGTGCTCTCCGTATTCAAGTCTCCCACACATACTCTCCATACTCAGGAGCATGGGCCGCGGTATTGTGACCTATATGTAATGGCCTATGTATGTCTTCGTGTGCTTTAAGGAGCGAAAATGAAACGGACCATCGTCCGTATTGATTGCACCTCCATTAGTGAATTTCCATTACCAGCCTGCACGTAAGCCCGTACAACCCTGACTTGACTTTAATGGCCTTTCACTCAGATCAAGGCCGCCATGTTGAGTGGACATAATCATAGTTAACGCTCACATGTGGATAAATATAGCTAATCAATTCATGTGTGTAGCGTGTACCAGCCATGCATGGCGGGGTGAGCGCTCACAGCTAACCAGCCATGGCTAACTTTATCAGCTGACACAGATGGTCCGGGCCTCACACAAGCACCTGTTACTAAATTCCAATGGTTAATGGAAACAAAATATTCAACATTCGATTCGTACCAGTTGATCCCCACCGGATCCTCACACGGCTGAGCAATAGGGAAGAGGGAAGTCTGCACATGCAATGGTGCAGGTGAGTCAACCGTGGTATTGTGCTCAGAATGCAAAAGGATGCATCTGATTCAAGACCTCATCGCTTTTCTCTCTCATACACACAGAGAGGGGGGGATGGGGGGAGAGACATAACACAAACATGTTCTTTAAACATATGAGGGCATCAAACATGCTTACTATTGTGTGTCGATATGACCAGGTGAGCAGCTCCCTGGTTCTCCTATATGTCCAGGAGCAGCAGCCCTCTCAGTTGATTCCTTCAGATAAAAAAACCACAATCCATCCGCATCAGAAGGTCCTTCGAGAGTCCTGTGCCCGCTAAATATGCTCCCTGTCTGGGAAAACCCGGATCGGCACTGAGGCGATGGAACGATCGCTGTCCTCCTCAACACTTGTCGGGGTGCGGTATCCCGCATCCAGCAAAGCAACTCCTGACATTAGAATCATGTCCCGGCGTCAGCTGAACCACTGCATCCCCGAGCATCGTCAGGGGAGCGGGGAACCTGTCATACTCCACTTTCTATATGCCGGGGGGTTAGAGTTCATCTGTGTGGAACACAGATCGAAAGGCTCAGACACATGAAGTCAGTGGTGTTGATGACTATCTGGCATCCGTGTCATCAGTGGGAAGCCGTGCTGCAGAGGCCAGCAGCTGCTCGGTACAGCAGACACCGTTATCTGACCGGGCGGCGCATCCGTGGTGCGCAGCGGCCGCTTGACGTGCAGGGAGGGCGTGGCTGGGAGGCGCAGCGCGGGTAAGTCTGCGCTCCTGATGCCCCTTGGTGTTGTTGTTATTGTTATTATTATTATTATTATTATTACTTTTGTCACACTTATTATTGCTGTTATTGTTATTATTATTATTCTTGATCTCTTCATCATCATCATCATCAACTTATAACGCAGGGTGGACTTAACGTTTGAGAGACAGGATTTATCGGAATCATTTCACATTTGACACCATATCTGCCCAAACAAACTGTCTTGGCGTCTTTCATTCAATTAGGTGGAGTAGATTTCACTTTAATCCCTTTTTCAAATGCCAGCTTTGGAGCCCTTCAGAGCAATTTCATCTCTGGACTAAGAATAATTTCAGACTTCGTGAGGTCTGGAGTCATTCCGGACTGAAGCCGGGTAGTGGTCTCCATCCATCTACCAGGTCCACATGATGGGCGTTTGTGTAAACAGCGCTCCACTTCTTCGGAGAGCGCGTCTGCGCAGATGTCTGCTGCTGATGCTGCAGTGCCCGGGTTATTTCCGGTAAGACTATCGGGGTTACTCGCGTTCAAACCGAGCCCACATGCCTTACATCACCGACAGAGAACCAGATTCAGGCCGACCAAAACTAAATGCACACCTCGTTTTAGCTTAATGACACATCGCGTCGGACGGGACGCATCGTCGCGTTGCAATTTTGACCCCGATCTCACGCAACTCAAAGGCAATGATGGAGTTTGGACACCAGGCGTTCTATCTCAGCCTTGTTCCCAAAATAAAAGTTGGCGACTCTAATCTATGGAAACGAGAGGTGTTCGGTGGTGTGACTAAGACGCAGACAGCTTTTGTCCACGTTCGCACCTGTTCGCCAGTGATCGATGGTCATAGTGTCTTTATTGACACCATGTGGCTGAATGTATGACAGCAGCGACTTAACTATTTAGTTCGAAAAGGGACATTGGCCCCACTTGCATGAAAGTACACACAAACTTCAATTCAAAAGCTACCCAACAGCTCAAAAGAGCTGTTGGGTAGCTTTTGACCAATAGTCCACCCTGTCACATCATTCATGCGCCCTGCCTTTGAGATAATGACCTCCTTATACTGTAACCGAGTAGGCCTTTGTACGACGAAATGCAAACACTCGAGTTGTTTTTCTCAGTTCTGCCTTTGTCCATGAACGCCGAAGCTCAACAAAGACTTTGTTTGTTGAAGTTACGTCAAGTGAGTAGAGGGAACCACGGCAGTCTGGCGTGTAAGGGGATGGACTGACAAATGGTGCCTGCATACGCTATAAATACCGTGCCCGTGCCCTGTGAGACGCTGGGTGACGGATGGTTGGGTTGAAACAAGGGATCCATGATGGCCTTGATACCAAAAACCTTGTTTTCTTTAGGTCTCCTCCTGTCGCTGACACGGGACACTCGCTCAGAAGGAGGTAAGCTTCGAAGCGTAACTGATCACACCAATGCTGCGTTTGATTTAGAGTGCCTCATCATCAGCGCTTTGGTTTGTGACATCACCGACCGTGTGTGCGGTAATGCTCATCACAGTGCGGAGTTTTGCTAGGAAATGATCAGATATGGTGTGTGGGTCCAGCAGTTGTTCCGATCAGACTGAGTGTGGAGAATGAGGTGTCCAATGTGGCCCCTGAGTTCTATTCCAGCCATGTGGTGAAGAGAGGGGTGCTCCTGGGTGCTCTGTGGAAACTGCAGGAGACTAGGTCGGACTTCAAGTAAGATGACACCTCCGTCAAGTATTTACGTTTTCTAAAACTCTTTATATCTTCTGTCCGGGGGGGGGGGGG
>OMLC01013691.1:1299-17098 GCA_900302585.1 Regalecus glesne | reverse complement strand
TGTAAATGGGGGAAATGATGGTACGTTGAAATTGATATAATTTGATGCTAGTTTTTATTTGATCTTATTCAAAGTCTCTGTCTCCCCCCTCTCTCTCTCTGTCTCTCTCTCTCTCTGTCTCTCTCTCTGTCTCTCTCTCTGTCTCTCTCTCTCTGTGTATCTGTCTCTCTCTCTCTCTCTGTGTATCTGTCTCTCTCTCTCAGTTCATCCATACTCTTGAGGGCCAGCAGAGTTTCTCTCAGAGAGATCGGGGTTTTGTGGCCAGTCTGCTCACTATGGCACTGCATGACAAACTGGAGTATTTCACAGATGTCATGAAGTCTCTTCTGCAGGATCTGGTCCAACAGTATGTGGCAAAGAACCCCAAACTGATGCTGCGCCGGTACGAAAACAAGTGATAATCTCTTTGGCCTGTCTGTCTATGGTTTACATATGAGCACTGACTGCCACTTTTCTGTGTGTGTGTGTGTGTGTGTGTGTGTGTGTGTGTGTGAGTGTGTGTGTGTGTGTGTGTGTGTGTGTGTGTGTGTGTGTGTGTGTATAGGCACTAAGGCATTAGTAAGAATACAGTAGCATCTCTATTTTTGAGAATAAGCAACCAAAAAGTGCATAATGAAAGCAATCTGTCAAATAGTTTCTTCCCTACATCATGTTTATTTGTAATTCATATTTACCTGAACGGTTTCCCAGGATCAGTACAATCCAGTGTCTGGCAAATATATAAAATCCATAGACAACCGCGTCCTCTTGGTGTCCTGGGGCTCTTGCAGAGAGATGACTGTCGTGCCACCAGAGATGTGCCTCAATTTATAGCTGCCGCATGCACATGTCAGTACGGTACGACGACGAGCTCAGCACACAGAATACTCACTTGCTAAGTTTATCTCCCGTGTTTACCGTCTCTGAAACAGGAGACAACTTGAGCTGTTGTTGATTCATGCTAAGTGGACCGTAATGTCCGTGGATTTATCAAACTCTACAGTGATTCCTACAGCGATTCCTTACATATCATATCTTAAAGTAGACATCTCACGATGATCACTAGTGTTTACCATCTGATAGCCACACCACGTAGACTTCAAAGCTAGCGGTTGGACGATACAAGCCTGTGAGAAAGTCGTTTTTATTTGGCCATTCAAAACCAAAGAAACTTTCCGTGAGCCTGAATTTTATCATTTGTACACAAACTAAAGCGCTGTACACAACCCTGGGCATGTCTTCCTCACATTCACGTTTCATGTCTTGGATTCATGTTACCTCTTGCCGGCTCACATGTCCGACAAAGGCTCACCTTATATTCCTATTGGCTGATGTGTTTGACCAATCAGACACGGAGGCCTGTCTGGATTCCAAGGATGTTTGCATGTGGAATTCGACTGACTGGCTGAGCAGTGTGGTGGGTACTGTTTACAGCTTTTTGTCAGCTCCCATACCTGGTTCAGGAGTTTTCAAGAACTTCGTGATGAAGTCACAAAATGTTCCAGGCATGGGAACCACCATGCTTCTCAGCCAATCCATGGCATGAATACGAGTGGGTGGATGACTGAGGCATCTGTATGCAATCACTGAGCCCATCAGCATCTGGGTATGGATGCCATTATAACAGGAGATGTGATGGATGGAAGTTTATAGCTAGTACAGAAGTAGTAGGGGGTGCGGGGGGGGGCATGTTGACGTTCTAAGTGTGCATGCTTCTAGCCATGTGACTTTCTATGAAGGCCCAGGTCACGGCCTAAGCAGGCCCACGTCTAGTCACACGGTGTATTATACTGAATGTTCTCTCACTGTCTGGACGTGCAGAGCCTCACCTGCTGCTGTGCGTCAGGGCGTGTTGATCAAAAATCTCTAAACCGCAACCTTAATACTCTTTGGCTATTTCCCAAACACATCTCTCGGTGATCTTCCAGTTCTGCGAGATTGTGCCGATGGCTTCATTGATGTGAATATGACGAACATGTCACTAAAGAATCTGGCACACAGTGAAGCAATGTGTGCCGGAGAGGAAGCTGAACAATCCCTCTTCAGATGGATTGTGTTCTCTATATGGACACCACTAGATAAAGAAAACATGTATTCTAATTGCCATGGGAGATGTCGTGCATTGTTGGTGACATCCTTATTATATCTTCCTCAAGTTGATAATCGTGCTTCCAGGCTTATATTCAAAATCTTCATTCCGATCTGAACAGCACAGTCTCTTTTAAAGGCCCATTGTCCGTCCTCCTCATCTCATGTCTTCCAAGTACATCCCACCATTTCTCCAAACGTGGACAGATTTTGCTGCGCTCGGTGAGTCTCTCATAGATTTGCTACTGTCCGCTCAACAATTAACAATATGCCCTCATTCCCTTACATGGAGAAGACCCTCCGTAGCACCACCTTTGTTCTGCTGCACATCAGCCGAGAGGGTCCATCCGGGCAATACAGACCACAGTTAGACATGGCCAAATATCAAAGGTAAGAAAACAACATGTATTCATTACGCTCACACCTTCCCCTGCAGATAAGCTCGATCTGAGTTAAACCGCTTATGCCAAAGACGAATGAGGAAATGCTATGAAGCTGTGGACAGTTGTAAGAGGGGGAAGTGAACCCCCCTTCTCCCCCTTCTCCCCCTTCTCCCCCTTTCCACCAATGTTCCCTCCTGCTGTGACATGTGTGCTGTTTTCACCGCTTGCCTCTCTCGCCCCAGGCTAAAGCCAGAACATCGGAACATGACGTGTGTAACCTTTGAGCACACAACACCACTGGTGAACAACCTGTTCCCGTTGCTCCACCCGACAAGACGCCCCGTCACCCCTGAAAGTGAATCTGGATGTGTCGGGGTCGTGTACTCCCCCAGCAAACTCTGTCCCTTCTGAATCAGTGCTGGCAGTGAGAGGTAATTCCCGTTACGCTATAAATAAAAGTCGACGTTTTAGGAAGAGGTCAGTAGAGTGTGCTGCCCACCTTGTTTTATCTATATGCCCACCTTTTTCCTCTTGTGGGTAGAGTTATTCCACAATAGAGTACATGATCATTTCAGGGGTTTAGCCCATTTACTCTGTATGAAGTACAAGACCGTAAGCCCACGTTCAGATGCATCATGTCAATGTGCTGTGCTCACGTTCTGATTGGACGTTATAAGCACTTCAAATAGAAATCTGATATGGTTTCACTCAGGGGATACAAGCTAACTTGAGCTAGCTTGGTCGTTATGCGTGTTAATGATGAAGGCTGTGCAGCTAAAGCCTGTACATTGTGATAGCTGAAAAGTTCTAAACATAACCTCATGTCTTCAAGAGCCCGGCTTCAAGATGCTCATTGTTATCGTGCAAGCCCAATGAAATAGCTGTTTTTTCAGCCTCAAATGGTCCATGCAGGGAATAAAAAGACAGTGAAGCGACAAGAAATGTAAAAATCACATTAAAGTAGGATCTAAACAATGGATACAAAATATAAGCAATATAAAGTACAAACTACAACACAGTTAGCAATAAAATGCAACCTTTGAGGTTTGAAAATATCATCAGCAAAAATCCAGTAAGGGTGTGTTGGACAGATGGAGTGGCTTAAAGCGACATGGGAGTAAATATTACAAAAGTTGCACATAACCATCAGTCTCCTCAGACTGACGGGATGTCTGAGTCATTGATTAGCAGAACAGCTTTTGGAAAGAGGGTGTTTTTCAGTCTATTTGATAGATGAATAAATGAATAGATATTTCCCCTTGTGGGACTAATATAGGAATATCTTATTCTACATGATCTTATATTATCTTATCTTATTTTAAGTTTGTGCAGATGGATCTGAAGTACCTACCTGATGGGAGGAGCTGAAACAGATGGTGTCTTGACTGATTTCCAAATGTGTCAAATATGATCTAAATTGTGAGTCTTGTAGACCCGGTAGTAATACTTTTGATCATTTTTGCATCTATGCTTATATAAAAGTGTACAAGCATTACAAGGGGGACATAACTTGGAGGGTTTACAAATCCACGGGATGACATTAATAACTCTCTCTAAGTCCTGACCGGGGCAGCATCTAGATGGAAATCTGGATCTGGAGTGTGGGCTGTCAGCAGAAGTCATTTCAAGTTGAGGCTATGATTGGAGAAATGTCACCTAATTGACACCATGACTCTTCAAGGGGAATCAGCTGTGAATTGGGAAGTGTCAAAGCAAGCACCTCCATTGCCATTTGCAGCATCCATTACACCTCCATGACTCCCACGTTACACTAATAATAACCATCTCCAGGACTCCTATTATCAAGTCACTCATATTGTCAAGGCAGTGTACTGGTGTAGTGCTATAGCAATTTATCACATAAGCCCTTATAACCACATTGGATGGACTTTACCCCTGGAACCCCACCCTATCCTTGAAGTAAGATGTCCACTGCTAGTGGCGCCTCTCCTTCTTCCATTAAGACTCAATAAAATGACCTCATCTCACGTGTTTCTTCCCAGTAATTGAAACGGTTTCCACTACTGGTGGTGCCTTTTTCCTACCTTTTAGACAAGATGGCACACTTGGACACCTGATGGCCAAGGCCACTGATCTCACCCTTGCCCTAAATCCTCCTATTCACACAAAGTCTAAATAACAATGTTCACTCTTGGTCAGAGTCTGTTTCCACATTGTGTGAGCACACGCTGTCCTTTCACCGCTAAACTATTGCTCTGTAACTCCCAACTGCTTGATGAATACACAAAGGCAACCTTTTGGTTCCGACTTGTTTTTCTCATCCGGAAATCCTCAGATTTCAACGACTCATACAAAGGTTTTCAGAGGAATAGAAAATTCAAGCTTCCTTCGGTCATTTTAATGTTTTCAGGCTCATTATGCTCATTTCAAGATGCTGCCTGTAAACTGTTCTCATCCCACAAACAGATATGTTTGCTTGTTTCAAGGATGAGAACTTGTTTCATGGTTATAAGACTCATGGGCATTCTTCACTAAACAGAAAAAATGTCTTAAAACAATAAATTCATTCTGAGAAAATTTCTCTTTTTTCGATTAAATGTATTGGAACAAGCCTCAAAATCATGAAACAAACTGTGAGGTAAGAACTACTGGCCCTATGTTAAATAAGCATTATGAGGCTAAGAACCAGATGACAGGTCTTGATAAACTGGTCTTTATACAGTGAGACGGCTCACGTTTCTGTGCCGTAATCTCATCGCGTCCACATTGGGCAGAGAATATGGCTCTGGAAACAATAAAACATCCTTGAAAAAAAACAACAACCCCGGGGATGCATCTTAAACATTCTCTATGTGACTTTAGTGGTGTGTGTTTGTGTGTATCTTTGACCAAGTCACCAAATATTGAGGGTCTTTAACGCCCACTCCTATTTCTCTTGATAATAACATGTCGTACCAGTGGCTTACTCAATGTGCTGTATGTAATGAGAGGGATACGACGTCCTTTGAAAAGAGAAAGAAAATACAGTTGAATGACTTCTTTCTCTTTTTTTCAAAGCCTTTTCACTCTGGTTTACTAAAATACTTTAGGGTCATACTATACCTGTCAGTGAAGCGTGGAATTTGGCTCTCTTTGCTTTGTAGAAGTAGGGTGCTGCCCTCTTGTGGACAAATTCTGAAATGTTATTGAGGACTTGGGCCATATGGAGTTGTAGCTGTCTTTTTTTCAAAAGGACTGATGAGTGCTTCAGGTAAGATCATTTCGTTTGTGAGAAAAGCTCATTTTCACGTGTTCTGCTTTTCTGATGTGCATGACAAGACAGAAGGTGATGGATGGCTTATGTTATATGTGAACAGAGGAATGCAGGGCTTTTCAACAACCATTTGGTCTAATAATGAAACTGGTGGTATATGTGCACAGCATATAGAAATAGGAAAATACATAAATATAGAATAAAAATTGAGACCCTAAAAATTAAGCTTAGAATGTGATCAATAGTGAACTGCACGTGTCATACTGATCTCGCTTGATGTTGTGCCCTATTAAAGATTATTTGCCTTCCACTTCATTGAATAACACATCTTGTGAAATTCTGTGAATAGGTGGCAAAATGTTGTCACACTTGATCATGTGTGCCATGGTCCAACATGTATCTTCGAATTTAACTCTTCTCTGATACAGAGAATAATCCTGTAGCAGTTTTGGAATCTCAGGGAGGCAGAGTGGGTAGAATGAGCACATTGGGAGCTGATGACCCAGAAGCAGTGGGTTTGAATCCACCGTTCGGGGTCAGGAAGGGTATTTGGTCTGTGCCCACCACCACAACGTGGGGACTAGTCTCGTCATGTAAAACAGACCTTTTGGAGTTGTGATGGTCACATTCCAGGGGTTTGATGAGAGTTTGCTGTGTAATTCATAAGACATGACTATGTTAATGGCTTCCAGCGTGTTACATGTATTGTAGCCATCTCTAGAGGGTCTTTCAGTACCATGTTCAGCCTTTCAACGTCTCCATTTGCAGGGGATACACTGGCTTTCTATTTGTTTGAGAAAGTTGTTGAACTCAGCAGAGGTAAACTGGGTTCCACTCACAAGTTCTCTTGGATTTCCCCTCCATGAGAAGATTGCTGTGAGGAACTGAATGATTCTTCATGTATCGGCATGTGTGACTAAGCTACTTCTGGTCATTTGCTGAAGTAATGCACAAGCATAATTACAAATCTGCAGTCAGTTGAATTTGAAGAGGTCACTTAGATGAGTAAGGAAACATTTGTCCCATTAAGCACTGTGTTCAGATGAACTGATTCACCTTATCTGGATTATTGAGCATACATACAGGCAAGGACACGGGGTAGTTTGAGTTTTTGATGGATTATTTATTGTCAATGGTAATAAACTCTACTGCTGGAGTAGAAAGAAAATCTGAGAGAAATTACTGTTGTAAATGCAGCTAGGTGATTTCTGGGTGCAGTGGGGTTTTCTGGAGGTGTGGAGCCTCTGATGATAGGTTTTCAGTATCTAAAAGAAACCCATAAAATAACTCGTTTTATTGAGAAGACATTCATTTTGATTTTTGATTTTTATAATTAACATTCTGCTTCACCAACCTTTCCAGCTGGTGGCGGTAATGCGCCAAATCCTTGCTGGCCAACCGGGGATAAACCTAAACAAGAAGAAGGAAGAGAGCAGGCAGTAAAAATAGTCACAGAAGAAGACCACACCAAATATTACACTATTTACCAAATGGCTGGCTAAACAGGGACTAGGTGTTGGATTTAGGAGAAAATAATCTGCTTGAACAGTTCTTGGTCAGAGAACACTACCCACGTCGGACGGAATGGAAAAACAACTGCATCTAAATCTGTTAGCTTCAAGACCCCCGGTTGCAGGCGGCATGCAATCTGGATCCAAAATGAGGATGGGGTGAGTTAGCTAGCATCCCTTCGGCATGCTAATAACTTTATAACCTCCATAAGCTGTCGTTATTTATCACGTCACCTGAGCACACTGTTTGACCAAGAGTATCTACTGAGGCCTGGGAATCACAGTTTACGTTTAACACCAGCTCATCCCTAGTTTAGCTATCTAGCTAGAGATTTTGTGGGGTGTTGTTTCAAATGGGTTTTTTTTAGTTAGTTTTGAACAACGCTGGGCATGGGGGTTTGTTATGGTGTGGGAGAGAATAAAATAGTGCAATCTACAACAATTGGTAGCTGCAGGGATGACGAACGCTGCGCAGATTAGCACTATGTCAAATCACCAAGCGCTTGTCAGCATTAAGCTACACTGTGAAGATTTGATACGCACTTCTGATGCTGAGGTTACTTCGGAAGGACTGGATCAGGATAGCTGGGGTTTTAAAAGGCTCGGATGGAAAACGTAGATGCTGATTGCTTAGATAGACCCCCTGCTGAAGGGAGGTTTGGCTGAAGTATTCGTTATTGGGCCGCCTTCAAATTGGACCAAACTTCCAATATTGCTGTTCTCCATTCACATACTGGAGTGGGCAGTTTGATCCCTACGTCACGTTTTAGTTTGTTTTAAACCCGTGGTAAACAGCCCTGCTCCCACAGGGATACTAGCTTGCCGGTTATCATTAAAATTCAAATCTAGCAAGTATAAAGTCTCAACAATAGATTTATTCATCCATATAATCAGGAGTGCATTCTTTAAAATTGCTCTTAACATAGGTTTGAAATCAAGAGGAGACTTAATTTGGTCAATTCGTGCAAATGCCTATTTGGATATCATAACAATGAGTCCTATTCGATATCACCAAAAAGTGAAAATATTGTGCCCAGGGCATATTTTCTATATTATTCTTTACTGTACAAGAACAAGTCCACTTATCATTTTATATGATAGTAATGGTGTTTGCATATATCCGTGTGGGGGAGTGTGCGAATAGTTATATAAGTCTATATAAATATCTTGACACAAGGCTTTATGATAATGATTATAATTATTATTAATAATAATAATATTTTTTCCCTTATCAGTCCCACAAGGGGAAATTTGCATTTCTCTACACTTGACCCATCCTATTGTATAGGAGCAATAGGCAGCCACCATATGGCACCCAGGAAGCCGTTAGGGGTTCAGTGTCTTGTGCTAGGACATGCTGACATCAGGATGGAGGATTGACCCTGCAACCTTCCAACTGCCAGACGACCACTCTACCCACTGAGCTATGCCACCCTGATAGGATTATGATTGTCTGTTGAACGAGTAGGAGCGAGTAGGAGTCCTAGACCAAGTAGTTATTATCATAGGACCAGACCATGAAACAACATTAGCATATTATATCCCTTTTTGCTTAGTTTAGATGAATGGATGATAGCAGGAGCAGCAAAGAACTCATTGAGGGTGGCTTCAGCCTCCTCCTAAATCTGCTTTTGCTTGAATGTTTGTATAGTTAGTATTTGTCTTTATGGATGCTCAATCATCCAGGTGAGGAAATTGTAAAAGTGTTGAATCAGTTCATCTGGATACAAGGTTTGGTGGGAGAAAATTGTTCATCACTCTCCTAAATGACTCCTTCAGTGTGTGCTGAAGAAGAGGAGTGATGCCTGTAGTCAGCTGAGACAGAAGAAGTCACTTTGATGTGTGATGAAATGTTTCTTCCACTAAACGTTGTGTCCGTTTGTGATAAACTGATTCCACTTCTTTTGTAATATAGTTAGTATAGTTTTTATAATGTTATGATAATCACGTTAATATGATTTTGCGGATAGCTTATTCATGCCACGTCATGCTATGTTCCTAAACCTTTTTACGAAGTCAAGAAATGATGAGTGAACAACTGCCAAAATTATATGTGATTTGCTGAATAGGAGTTCAAAACACCATCTGTAGTACAGACAACTCTTAACCATACACATCACAATCTGACCTATAAGAATAATAAACACTTAAACTATGGAAAATAGATTTGACCCAACAATGGCAGGAGATGGTCTGGTCTTTTCTTTTTCATAGATCCGGGAGATCATGTATTTGAATAAATCTGCTATTTGAAAACAATATATAATATACAATATAATATACAATATAAGATAGAGTACAAGATGAGTATGTATGAGATAACCCCACTTACGGTATGCCAGAAGAAATTAAACTGAACAAATAAGTCGTTTATGACTTTGTTTACCTTTTTTATGAATTTATTATAGGTTATTTGGACCGAGCATGAGAATTATCAAAATCTATTCTAGTTGCTTGTGCTTTGGTGATCAACATTTCAAGTAGCATCAGATTGCAATTTTAAAAGCTCAGTTTAGAGGCTAGATGTTGAATAAATTGTCTCAAAAACAAAGCAGTCACTCCCAGAAATGTGGATAGATTGCTGAAATTAAAATTACTGAATTAATTGCCATCATTCTATAACCTTTTCTCTATGACAGACTTAGACTTAGAAAAAAGTTATTTTCATTCTGCCTTAATGTTGTCACACATGGTGATGTGTGCCATGGTAAACATGTATCTTAGATTTGAATTCTATAGTATGAACAAAGAGTAATCGTGTAGCAGTGTTGTACTATCAGGCATGCAGTTTGAGTTCTATCTTTCTTGTCTTCACATTTGCAGACCTGGACGGAAGAAAGATTTCTCCCCGTTGCCCTGGAGTCATTACTTTGAAACAATGGAAGATGTTGAGGTGGAAAGTGACAATGGCAAAGATATATCCTTAATTCTTCCTTTCTAAACATGCTTTTGTCAGTGAGAAATTCAACCTTCAAGTCTGTTGGCTAGCCATTGCCCAAGGTTCGTGAAGGAGTCTGGACTGCAATGCTTCTAGTCCATTCCTCTGCCCAGGCCAAGAGCACAACAAAAGAGTAATACTCTCCCCAAGCTCAGAAACTACCATCAAATCCCAAATAAGGCAGATTCATTAGTTCCAGTGCAGCCACTGCTTCAAAAACTTTATTTGTTATTGGCAGCTCCCATATACAGGTAAACAAATTTACAATTGGATGTTGCTTTAAGAGTACATGCTCTTCCACTGAGGAATAACAGTTTAAAAACTAATTTTGATGTACAGTCTCAAATTGTTTTCCTGTACAAGTATATGCAACAGCTTTTTTTAAGATAACTTTTTTTGTTGTCCTAGCACTTTTTTTTCCTTGACTCCCCTGCACACTTTCAGAATTTACAGTAGCGGCTCCCATGGTCCAGTGCTGCTCCTGCTCCATGGAGGAGGCCATTCTGCTCTCTCCTGGGCAGTGTTCACCGTGAGTCAAACAAATGCTCTTATCCATTTAAAACAGCTGACAACGCTGCAAAATATTTATGAAGCCATGCTGATATTGGAGCACATGCTTGTTCTACATGATCAACCTTTAATGCTTTCAATTTCATATTCATTAAAGCCCTTTTTTGCATTCATGTGCAGTCAGTGATATGCAACCGGATTAACTGCAGGGTGGTAGCTATGGACCTCCGAGCGCATGGTAAGTTGTAGTAGAGGTGGCCCACAGTGGTGGTCAATAATCATCCCTGTCTTTACACGGTCTTAGTTTTTGATTAGAAAATTTAGTGAAATGTTTTTTTTCTCTCATATCGCCTGCAGGGGACACCAAAGTGAAAAATTCTGAAGATCTCTCTGCAGATTCAATGGCCAAGTATGTTGTCTACTTTGAATATTTGGCATGCAGCATTAGCAGTAATTAAACACACAGACACTTGCTCTTTGATACTCACAAAAACCTTCTGTTGTCCTTTAACTTGATGTTGATTAATACTGATTTGCTGTTTCCTCCACAAGGGATATTGGCAAAGTAGTAGAGGGACTCTTTGGAGAGAATCCTCCACCAGTCATGCTTATTGGGCACAGCATGGGCGGAGCAGTTGCAGTTCACACAGCCGTAGCCAATCATATACCATCTCTACTTGGCCTCTGTGTCATTGATGTTGTGGAGGGTAAGTGCTTATTCTGTATTGAAATAGTATGTCGAGAAGAAAGAAAAAGTAATTTTTTTATAGAACTAACATTTCACAAGATCTTCGCTCTATGGCCTTGAGAATCTTGGGTTATTTTCTAGTCCATCTGTATGATTGATATTCTCTCCTTGTGTTTGCATGGGTTTCCTTTGGGTTGTCCAGTTTCCTCCCACAGTCCCACAGATATCCGTGTTATTTGAAATAGAGTTTCTAAATTGTCCATTGGTGTGTGAATGGTGTGTGAGTGACTGTTTATGTGGGTCTTGCAACTTATCCAGGTTGTATCCACACCTACCCAATAGCTTTTGGCATAGGCTCAAACACCCCATGACCCTGAATTGGCTCAACAGGGTAGATAAATGAAAAAATATTTAATTTGTTTTAGTGATTTACTGAAAACGTTCTAGAATATCGATGATTATTCTTAGCAATAATAGATATTGTAATTGGTACATTCGTTTTCCCTACGTTTAGGCACAGCAATGGATGCTCTGAACAGCATGCAGAATTTCCTCAGGAGTCGCCCAGAGACTTTCAAGTCTCTGGAAAACGCCATCGAGTGGAGGTAAAACATTCTTTAACCCCCCCCAAAAAAGTTAAATTCTAAAATGACTGCTTTGAATAAATTATTAAATCAGTTTGGAAACATGATGGATTAGGTTCTTGTGAAATTGTGGAAGGTCAGAAAAATAATCCTTTTTTTTGTTCACGTTTTTTATACTCTTGTCTCAGTGTGGACTGACATCAACTGTTCAGTATTTAATTTACAAGCATTAACTGCTTTCCATACCCCTACCACTAAAATAAGAGGGATTCCACCATAAATCAAAATTGACCAGTTCTAGGCCGGAGTAAAACATGTACAAATAACCCAAAGTTTTTCCCTTCCCTGTTAGTGTGAAGAGTGGACAGATTCGAAACATCGAGTCAGCACGGGTGTCCATGGGAGGCCAAGTGAAAAAGTATGTTTACCGTTCCACTCTGTTAATACAAAGTGTCTATATTCACACCTCATGCATATATGTGTATTATACTGTGCTCTGTCTCAACTTTCACAGACGGGAGGAACCCATCAGCAGTCATAGTGTGGCTAATAGCGTCGGTGAAGTCATAATAGAAGAGGAGGAGGGAGAAGGGGAAGAAGAATCCCACAATAAAAGAATGAAGGAAGATGACCAAGAGGTCATAATGCTGTTCCTGCCTTTTGTCTGTGTGTGTGTGTGTGTGTGTGAGGGTGTGTGTATGGGGGGGGGGGTTACAAGTGTGTGAATAAAGGATGGATGTATGTTCAAAGGTTTACATTGTCTCTCCATGTAGATAAAGAAGAGTGTCTTCACCTGGCGAGTTGATTTATCGAAGACCGAAAAATACTGGGAGGGCTGGTTCATAGGCCTGTCTTCCCTCTTTCTCTCCTGCTCTGTACCAAAACTACTACTGCTGGCAGGTGAGCTAGTTTTCCTCTAGTTAGCTCTGGCTTTTTTATTTTGGGACTTTTCAACTAGAAGAAAATATTTTTATTTCTCACGGCAAATCAAAGGGGGTAAAATTTGATTGGGGGCAAAAAATTATGCTGTTTAACAGGGGATTCTGAATGTTTGGTGAGGACGAGAAGCCAATCAAAAATTACATCTACGCTACCCTTCTTGAGTTTTTCAAGGATACAGATAGTGAAAAAAATTTCTCGCAAGTCTCATTAAAAAGTACAATTTCATGAGTGATTTACCCAGTTTTCAACCTCTTTCTCTGTAGGAGTGGACAGACTCGACAAAGACCTTACAATTGGACAGATGCAAGGTGAGGATCGCAGATCAGGAATTTATGGACTGCTCAAGTTCTGCTTGCTTTGACTGTATATCCAACTTTCCATCAGAAATCTTGTAACGGACACAATGTGCTGTATTTCAGAATAACGTGGATTCTAAACCTCACAATAACCTGAATCCCATTTTACCACAGGAAAGTTCCAGATGCAGGTGCTACCTCAGTGTGGTCATGCTGTTCATGAGGATGCACCTGAAAAGGTATGGGTCACCAGGACAAGTGGTTGTATTTTGCTGCCATGTGATATTGACTGATTGTTTTTGACATGGACATTTCTGTACTTTTACCAGGTAGCAGATGCTCTAGCAAAATTTATGGTCCGGCACAAATTCACGGAATTTAAGGAGGGGTACCTGTGGTAAGAGGAAAATATATAATACTATTTCATTTAAATTAAAAATTTTAAAGGAATAGCCACCCAGAGTTCAATGGATGGGGGAAAAAGCCATAATCCTTATTCAAAGTGAATAAATACCATTCCACTGTTATGGTGAATTTAAGTGGTCATTTTAAAAAAATGGTGTTGGGTTAAGTCATTTCTTACCATGCCTTCTCCAGCAACATGGCCTGCAAGTGATTACCAACAGGAGTCACTGTCTTAGTACTGTGAAGCACACACTAAGAAGGAATTTAGAAGTAAAAAGGACAAGACATTTTTAAATGGCTGCTCAGGTTAAGTGTTAGACTGCGTTAGCCCCATGTTAGCTTTGGCTGAACCATGACATGTTTTCTTTCCCCACTGAACAAGAATTGTGGATTTTTCCTCCATTGACTACATTGAACTCTATGTGATAAGCTGTCTTGTTCAGAGAAAAAGAAGGATGACTGAAAAAGAAGCCTAGATATGTTATTCTAAATGAGCAGTGAGATTACAATAGGGATTAACTTCAAAATTCTCAGCTATTCCTTTCATCTGTTTATTTATCCTAGAAGACATATTTTTTCATGGGGCTTGGTCCTATATGATTGAATCTGTTAGATCAGAATTGTGATATGTGTTGCTCAAGAATAAGGAGACTTAATTTCTCAGGGACTGTTAGACAGATAGTCTGATTGAAGGCTTCTTATTGGCCGTTCATAGTAGAAAGAATGGCTAATGTTAGGTTACAAACAGTAGAGCGAAAACGACAAAACATTGCAGTGACAAGTATCTCAAAGGCGTTTAAAAAGTGTGATCTTGATGACTTGTTCAAATTTACTGTGACATATTAGGAAAGTCCTATATGGGAGGTTTGTAATCAGCAAAACGTTCGAACCCTATGATACTAATAGAATAGAACAGCTCTAAATATACGTCAGTAGTGTTTGATAACACAGAATATTCTTCTTTACAGCTAATTTCCAGTTTCCAGTCTACACATAACATTGAGGAAATGTGTGACAATTCATGGATGCTATCTTACAAATTTAAATACATTGAGAAAGTTGTGTTGTTCTTGCTGTTGTTGTTATTCTTATCCTTTATTATTATTACTATTATTATTGTCATCGCATAGTTCTTTCTGCCTTCCAGCTTTGCCTTATTTTATGAATATTTTTGGAACTCAGATTTAGATTTCTTTTAAGGTTTAAATCTATGTTGTTCTATGTTTTTGTAGGCAATTGCATTATGTTGTAATGTGTTTATGAGCTCCTGATTTAAAGAATGAGGATTAATAATGGATATGGAAATATGTCATACATAATTTTGTTTGCTATATATATTAAAGAGTCATCATGAACATTTAAAATTTCGTGTTCTTTGTTGTTGTTCTCCCCATTTTACACACGCATGCACGCACACACACACGCGTGCGCGCACTTGTCACATTTTTTTTAGTTGGCTTTTTTCTTGTGCATCCCACAGGAACTAATAAACATATATTGTACTCCTCAGAGAAATGTGTTTTAGGGCAGAGTAAAAGGTACAGCATCCCAGTAGTGATTCCTCAATGCATGCTCAAAAATCCAGATGTAGAAATCCCAGAAAAGTGAAATTGGTTCATCTCAACAGCAAGTTAAACTTTTCCGGGATCAGCAACAATTGGGCCAGGCAAAAAGCCGTTGAGCATTTTTGTGACATACTGTTTCCTACCTGGAGGAAATAAAATCCCCATTCTTTGGAGATCCATGTACTTGGGTGCACAGATGTGAAAGTATGTGAATACTGTTGTAATTTTCCATCTAGACTCACATCCATGTACTTATACCCTGTTTTTGCCAGTATAGACGGTTAAACCAGTCACTTCTAGCAAATAGACACTAAAGTGACTTCATGACATGAAATAATATCTGCTGATATGTATGTATTTATGATCCCACTCCCTAAATTCCTTGAGGGTAGCATAGCTCATATGGTAGGGTGGTTGTGTAGTACTTGGACGATTGGTGGTTTGATCTGCAGTTCCTGCTGAAAGTGTATTGCAAAGTATCCTGAGTAAGACACTGAACCTCAAATTGCTTGGGGTAGTAGATGAGAATGAGCCCGGTGGGTAAATCTGGTGAATTTACATTCTGATTGTTCATTATGTGCTGTCTTCCTAGAAAAGTTTTCTATCATGAGTGGATACGGTTCATCCTTTGACCAGCAGGTGTCAGTATAACGTTTTATTTATCCATCTCCTATTCGTATCACCGTTTGCATTTCC
>OMLC01013630.1:2744-13606 GCA_900302585.1 Regalecus glesne | reverse complement strand
GGTCATCTCCTAATCAGAGGATTGGTGGTTCAATCCCCAGGCCCTGCAAAAAGTGTGTCGACATGTCCTTGAGCAAGACACTGAACCCTCAACAGCCCCCCGGGTGCCCCAACCATTCACTGCTCCTGTAGAATGATTAAAAAAAGCTTGGTTTGTACGCTGACAAATCAATAAAGCTTCTTGTTCCATACGCACCCATTTATCTTGATGAAGCTCATGATGCATTGATCCATGCAATATGTTTATTGAAGTGGGTCGAGAACTACCTCTGCTTTCATATCTAGGGTTTTGTATATTTCAATATGACTTTCAATCCTCTACTCTTTATCAAATTTTTGATTTAAATGAACACAGTCTGAAGTGAAAACTAGGACATAGTTTGTAATTAAAGTAAAGTACATTTTTTGCTCTGAGGTGTCATAAAGTAAAGAGCAAAGCCGAAGACATTGGACTAAGTCACAATGATATCAGACCAAACAGACTCAGACCAAATTGATTCAGACTAATAGCTTTTCTCTCAATGGCGTCAAGTGAAGCAGCTTGGCAATAAAACAAATGGGGTGAATTCACGTTTGATATCCAGCAGTTTGACGCTCATTCTGAAAAGAGAAAAGAGAAGAACTAAAGGTCCATCCAGGAATGTACATACAGCAGTTCCTCAGAACAGCAGATACTTAAGTTCATGACTCTGCCAGAAATAGGGCAGGAAGGGAATGAATGGATGTGGCGGCCGGGTAAGGACATCGAGGAAAAAGAGCCAAACCTCTTAACAGGGATATGGCAGCACAGCTTATGTGTGTGTGAAGCTGCACCTGAGCAAACCGCAGGAGTTCTGGAATAATAGAACAAAGTGAATTGTCGTAATACAGCATATGAATATTAGACGTTTTCATTCTAGTCACCGAGTACAGCGGTAGAAGGGTGATGAGTTCAGTGTTGTTTTGCCCCCCAGGGAACCTGGATGCCTTGTTATCACTGAGCGCAGCATTAGTTCTTCACTCTATGAGTATAAAAGGTCCGTTTTACTCATCATGATTAGTCCCTGTGCTGTGGGGGTGGATACAGACGTAGAGGTCACATGTGGGATTAAGGTTGGATGACCTTCCTGACGCCCCACGCCGGGATCAAACCCGTGATGCCTGGCTTGTCATTTTCTGAGGCACTACCACTGAGCTCTACGACCATCCAAAAGGAAAATGTGGGGCCATCTGCCTGAAAGCTAAATTTGTTGAAATTGGATCACCCAAAATGATAGGATCCAAATCCTGAAATGTAGATGCAGAAGAAAATTATCAAGATTATGGAACGGGTGTGTCAAGTTCCACAGATGGTTCAGTCCTATTGACATGCTGTTCAGGGGATCATACAGGGATAGAAGTCTAATGCAAATACATGCAGGGACTAGTAGCTTGTAATGAGGAGATACCCTAAGAGAAGTCTCAGGGATGTTTGGCCATTCATAAAAAATGTGTAACATTATATGTGCCGGTGTTGGGCTACTAGCAGGAGGCTTCATGATGTCTGCTTCAACATAAATATGTGTCAACACTTAGACTCGATGCTGAAAAACCCCACCAGGCGGTCCCCTCAGTCCAGAAGGAGTTAAAGCTCAAATCATCATCTGCAGATGGCAGAATGTGACTTGGAAGGCAGTGAATATGAATTAGACCATCACTGACCTTGAGCACAGGGAAATTATGTAAAACAACAGTTGACATATTGGCCTACAATCTCAGTGCTTCAAGTCTTGTTCACCTTGGGCATAGCCGAGTTGATGGAAAGGACTTATGCAAGCAAGCCACGGCATCCATGAAATCATGAATGATGAGTACACTTTGCTTTGGGAATAACTTTTCGACAGGGAGGTTTTGGTTGTTAGCATTGTTGCCTCAGCAAGAAGCTCCTAAAAACGGACATGCATGTCAGGGTTAAAACTCCTGCCTGTGCACTTGAGCGAGGTAGTAAGGAAAAGAGCCAGAGTTGGTCCCCAGGTGCTGCAGCTGGTTAAATGTAAAGAACACATTTGTCATCTGTATGTACAAATGAACAAAGCTCCTTCTTTTCCTTCATGAGAAGAAGGAGCTTTATTCATTTGTACATACATATGACATATGTATGTACAAATGAATAAAGCTCCTTTTCCTTTATGAGAAGAATGAGGTTCACTAATTTCACAAATTCGCCACGGAAAATTAAGAACCTGTAGATTTGTTCTTTCTTTTCGACGTCGCTCTATCTAGAATTTGTTTGCTTCTTTTAACAGGTTCACATATTAGGGCTTGGCTCTAATTGGTCCAAGTTAATGAGATTGGACAGTGTTATTTCATTCACTTCCCCCTCCCTCCAATCTCCACACCGATGACACAGAGAGTCACTGTCCCCTTCACTCCCGTTCATCTGCCACCTATTCACTCCAGGTCTCTAGCTCTCACACTGCTAATGTGACATTTATCTGTAATTAGGCCCTTACATATTTTAATAGAAAATGATATCCCTTAAGGTCCCCCTGTCATTCGCATGGGCAGCTCCAATGATAATCAGGTCCCAGAAAAAAGCATTCCAGATGACGTGGGCTGTCACCCCGAATTAGCCAGCACACAATCCTCATCAGGCTCGTGACCTTCCCCAGCACAGCTCATTGTTGGGCGGCGCATAGCAAGAGAACAATGCGTGTTTGTTCACGTGCATGCGTGTGTTTTTTCACGTGCATGCGTGTGTTTGTTCACGTGCATGCGTGTGTTTTTTCACGTGCATGCGTGTGTTTGTTCACGTGCATGCGTGTGCTTCTGCACGTGAATGCATGTGTTTGTTCACGTGCATGCGTGTGTTTGTTCACGTGCATTCGTGTGTTTCTTCACGTGGATGCATGTACCTCTATTTGTGTCCATTATTAGTTTATTAGGATCCCCATTAGCTGAAGCCATGACATCAGCTAGTTCTCCCGGGGTCCAACACATTTTGTGTGCGTGCGTGTGCACCTGCTAACGTTCACATGTGGCGTCCCACGTGAGATGACCTGCTTTTGTACCTGTTTTTCTGCATCTTTGAGGGCGCCAACAGGAAAATCGGAAAATAAAAAGTGAAGACTAATTAGCATTTTTCTGCCTATCACGGTGGGAGTGGATCCTGAGGTTCACGTCTTTAGCGGAGGCTCTCAGGCGTGACAGCTGTTTACTGAGAAACATCCTTGCTTTGTTGACAGGGACAGCCATTAATAATCAATGTGATAAAATGGATTTGTTCTGCTTACTCCTCAAAGATGGTCCTGTGAGGGCTGCCATCTGCAGACATGACATGTACCAGAGGCCTTAATGGGAGACACCAGTCAGCATTGACCAGTCCAGTGGAAAACCGTGATGAGATTCGATGAAACATGAATCTGGCAGTTTGTGATGAACTATAGGAGCCATTAGAGTGTGTAGTAAACTCGTGTAGCTAACAGCCGATACAGCGATCCTAAAATGGCTCCATTCAGTTAGCTTTTGCCTTGTCTGCTTGACAAAAGGCAAAATTGTACATGGTGGATTTCTTGTTGCGCCTATACACATACACACATACACACACGAACACAAACACACACACGCACAGACACATACACACACACACACACACACACTGTTGTTGCAGCATTCCATCACGTTGAGGTTCTTGGCCCTTGTCCATGCATATCTTGTTCTAGTAGCCCATGTCTCATCGGGTTGCCCTGGTTCCCGACGTTGACATGGACCTTGTTAACCCTGGTGATGTCTGACCCAGTGTGATCTAATCATGTTTTTATCACATTTGATGTGGCTGGCTGCCATGGCATTGCTACTCTAATGCCACGGACTCTTACTGGAGACTTGTCCCTAACCTAGATATAAACCCCTGACGTCTGATGGGAACGACAGGGTTCTTACCTGCTGAGCTATCCAGCTGTTGGGTCTAGATCAGACGTGGAAGTTGAAGTCCACTGTAGTCCCCGTGGTAACTGGAGCCCTAGGGGCTGTGACCCTGCAGGCTGGGAGAGCGGGTCCAGCAGATTCCAGGGAACAGCATCTGAGGTCACTGTCCTTGGAACAGCTTAGATACTGTGCTGAATCTTCAAACTCCCAGGCCTCTGGTAGAGGACCAGAGCTTGAGGAAGACACACAACACCTGAAAAAAGGGTGACGGAGATTAAAACAGAGGTGGATGTGTCCTGGCATACAACAGGATGGCATACAACACGGGCCAACTGTTTGAAGGTGCGTTTCCGCAGGTCTTTTCTCCCCCCAGCTGTCAGACTCTATAATCAGCACTGCTTCCCCCAACAGACCACACTCACTAGAGGAAAAACTCGATTTCATACCATTTAGTTAACTCTGAGTGTGTTTTTTTCCATCTCCTCCTTGTTTAAATTGCTGTTACATATTATGCCTAAGATTTTATGCTTCTCTGATTGTGCTTTTCACTTCACCCCTGTGGTACTAATAAAGGAATATCGTATCTTATGCCATTGAGTCCTAGAGAGTTAATCCATGAGTTCAGGTTCTCCACCCGCAAAGGCAGTCTCTATTATCCACAGCCCTTACAGTAACCATGTCCCCTGGATGACAAGTGGGATTGCAAGGGCTCAGGGCTCTTCTCTTGGCTATAGATTCATAGCTGCTGCCCCTCCTCCTCTTTTGCATGTTTGATCAGCCAAATAACCAATCAGCATTGCTTCTCTGAGAGGGGGACGAGCACCACTACTGAAGCACAGAAACACAGGAACGAAAATTGACTACACATAGCTGATAAGAAGTAGACAGGAACAGACCCTCACATGTTCTTGATAAAACATAATTAGATAATTCTTATCAAATATAATCTTAGGATAGCAGTGGTATTGATAAAGGAAAAGGCAGGAAAAGGAAGAAGAGGTGGAGTCAGGACTAAGACAGAGGATGTAATCCAGACAGTATGTGAGGCAAGAGGCAAGCAGTGTGTGTTGGTATGTGATGTGTCCACTGATGTGTGGAATACAGCTGAATCAATTATAAAAGCATGGTTCTGAGTAAATACTGCTGTACTTTATGTGTATATTGTTTTTCTTTTAGAGGCTTTTTATTCCGGGAGCCGCGGTAGCTCAGTGGTAGAGCGTGCACTTCGGGAACTGACCAGCCAGAAGCAGCAGCTTCAAAACCCACGGCGGGGTATCAGAAAGGGACTCCAGCCTTAGTCCCCCGAGCTCCATCTAAGTCTGTGTCCACCCCCAGAACGTAGGGACTGATCATGACACGTAAACTAGACCCCTCTCTCTTTTAGCTCATGAGGTTCAACCTTAAGCTCTACCGGCTCCATCATAGGGTCTGCAACCCTTTCAGCATCTAAATATATATGCAGACATCCCACCTCTCCTGGAAGTTCAGGGAATCTCCTGCGTATTGACTGACAGCAGCTCCCTGACATCTGCAAGTCATGTACAATATCCCGGAAAGTGTCTTCATGCATGCTGAATTGATTTTTTTAAGCGCACGAGTGAGCGAGGGGGTGAGTGAGAGACAGCAAGTGTCACCGAGAGCATCCTGATTGATAGTCTTTTCACTGAGTACTCTCTCTCAAAAAGTTATCTCAAAAATTTGCCAGTAGACAGGCAAATGACAGGCTAGCTTCCTGAGATGAGTTTTCACAGGGTGGGGTGTCTATTTATGTTGTTGTTGAATAAATATTTTGCATTTTGATCATCTACTTTACACTGTATTTCTCATTGGTAGAGCAACTGGGAAAAAGCATCCTCCCCCTGCTCCTTCACCATTTCCTCAGAGCCTCTCCTTAATTTTCTATCACTTGGCATCGTCCATGTAGTCTCCTTCAGATGGGATTTCATAGAGATGTCATTGACAGGGATACAATTAAGAATCACCCTATCACCTTTAATGTGCTCAGACAAAGTAACGTTCTCATAAAAGAGATGCTTTTAAGTGTTTTACATGTGCTAACTTGCTTTTCGGGGTTTATAGCTAGCTAAAAGCTAACTTTACCTTGTTGAACTGATGCAAGAGCATCTTCTTCACCTTCTTCTCCACGATGTCAATGTTAAGCATCCATTGAGGACATTATTTAATTATTACTCAGCATTAAAATGTGAAGACAATACTTTGTCTACTTCCAATTCCAAAGGTTAAAACAATGACCCCGTCCTGTTCCACTCGTAGTTAAGTCTCACGGCCACTGCATAGGATTGTTTTATGGTAGATGTTTATTCGTGTGTATACATGAGACAACAGGTGACAAAAGCACTGGAAAGCTCACTAAATTTACATCTCTGTGACAACAAACCCCCAAATTTTGGTAAAAATAATTGTGCTTCATATCTATGACACTATAGACAAAAAAGGCCCATTTCTACTTGTCACCATTCACCCCCATGTATTTTGCATACACTGTTGTATGTATGTCCTCATACAGAGGGCAGGAAGAGATTAAGATGGATGACCTGTGGCGGCTCCTAATGGGAGCAGCCAAAAGTAGAAGTAGTAGTTGTGGGAGTGGATATGGACCTAGATGGAGGGAGAGTGGGGGATTAAGACCAGATGTCCTTCCTTATGCCCCGCACTGAGATCGAACCCCTGACGTTTGTCAGCTTATTTCCTGACGCGCACACTCTACCACTGAACTACCACTGAACCCATCTTCAACACTGTATGTGTCCTTGTTGTTCCTGCAAAACAGCTTCCCACCCTCCTTGGGATTCTCATTTGCTATTGATATTGTCAGCTTTGGGAAATAGTCACTGATCCTCACAAGCCACAGGACTCACTGAAGTCTTGCTGGTAAACACGGAATATGTTTGATAGTATTGACGTTGGCCCGGATCAGTTGACAGGGCTGGCAAGGAGCCCTCACTAAGAGGTAATCTTTGCTTACTGATGTCCCGAACAAGGCTGTGATTTCGATTCCACCCCTCCCGTTGTTCAGAGATGCCTATTAGAGGGTAAGCCAGTCTGATTATCGTTTGCCTGTCTAGTCCAATCAAAAGAGTGCTTTTCGTTTTCAAGTGGAATCTGAGCCTTATGTAGGTAGAGCTGGGGGTGGTGAGGGTACAAGGCAGGTCTGGGATGTTACGGGTCCATTCCTTGTGCGTTTTCAACGCATGCTAAACTAATACTTCTCATGTCATCATGTTTTCCTACATTTTCTCAGCAGGATATTTCCTGTCAGCATGACCGATATGAACCTGCTCAACTTTTCCCATCCTGTGTTCCGTGTAAACATTTAAATGCAGATGGATGTTCATCTCTGTTTTACTTACTCTTGTACCCTTTTATCTCAAGGCTATCCCTCCATCCGTTCACTTCAATCTCTTTTGCTCCATGTCAGGGGAGCTCTTTGCAGACGAACGAGATGAGATGAGATGAGTGAGGTGGTCGAGTGTGGCAGATTGGGAGTAAAATGTGAGACAAAGCAATTGCATTCCATATTGAATTGGGAATAAGGGACAACAGCTCTTACCCACTCAACCCTTCTCATCCTCCGGATCCCCTTCTCTGAAAAAAAAACATAGGAGATCAGTGGAAGTCTGGTGGAATTTGAAAGGCTTTATCAGTCAAGCTAGTGAATCCTATGATTACTGAGCCTATCAGTTCTTTTTGTACATTCTTGACATCACACACACAAACACACACACACACACAATGTGGAATGAACAGTTAATTGCTATTAGCATCTATAGACATAATCACAGCTATCAAATCTAAATAAACCAAGCTATACCTAACCGCAGGCACTGAAACTGCCTGAAACTATACATGATGTCTATGGCCTGCTGCTTGTTTGACTGTTCTGTAATGGAAAACACCACCACACACAACTCTGTGCCCTGCTTTAAAATTGCAGGGTGTCCATGGAGGAACATGGCAAAGTGGATTTGACATGGAGGCCACACTCCTTGCTCCCACTGTGTCACAGCCATGCCACCCTAATATCTTAATCAAAAAAAGTGGCAGCTTTCCCGTGACAGCCTTGAGGAGGACTAGCAGTGGAGCATTAACACACCGTTGAGACACTTGAGGGCTCAGTGTTTAAAAGTAAATATCTTGACCCTCTTTAGCATCACAGCAGCAGACACAATATGTCCATTACTAAATATTGATTTGTAGGTTTGTTGGTCTTACAGGTCGCCGTTCCATATCAGGGCTTGAATAGTTGGGGGTTTGATGTCTTGCTTATTGACATTTGACACATTCTTCATTTGTTGAGAATTAGCCTGGTGGCTGGATTTGGTATATTTGCTTTATAGATTTTCATTAATTTGCACTGTACCTACAAAGGAAATAATCATAATTATTGTTGTATTTCATGTAATCCATTATAATTCTGTTATTCTCTAAATTGTGTTTTATTCTGTATACACATCATCCATTGCACGCCTGTCTGTCTTGGGAGAGAGAGCCATCCTCTGTTGCTGTCTTTCTTCCTGTCAATGGTTTTTCTTTGAGGGAGTTGTTCCTTATCTGACACGAGGGTCACGGGACAGGATGTTGTGTTTGTGTGATGCCCACCGAGTCAAATTTACAATTTGCGGTAATGGGCTTTTCAAATAAAATTCGCTTGACTTGACCTACAGGCATATGTTGTGAAAGGCATCATCCCATTTTTTAAATCTCCATTACTGCAAATTGATATTGCATTTATATCATTATCATCCCTGTCAGATAGATGGACTGCAAGGGATTATATCTTTGGTAACATGTGTTTGTGTGTGTGTGGTTGTGTTTATCTATCGGCAGCTAATCTGGCACACTACTAGACCTATCAGCCTAAAATGTTTTCCGCACAGTTATGACTGTATGATCAAGAACCTTGAGCCACGGTGGCTCAGAGGTGGAGTGTGCAGCTTCAAGTCAGGTGTAGCAGGATCATATCCTGCTGCAGGGCTCAGTAGATGTGAGGCATTCAATATGAGGCGTTTTGAATGGTCGCTAGAGTAGATAAGCGCTGTATAAGAACAAGTCCATTTACCATTTAACCTCTTATGGTTGCGTTGATTGAAAACCTTTGAGAATCTTTTTTAAATGCAATTACCACTCCCCCCCTCCCCTTGCACTCTCTAGCTAGCTTGAACAACGTTGCTTTCTGTCGCTGCCTGATATAAGTCAACCCTGCATATTTGTGTGTATGGTTGACTCACATGTATGGAGGACTCAGATTAAGCAGTAAAATGATTTAGAGTTATCCAAGTACTGTGATAATAAAAAAAAGTGATAGTTATCAAGGAGCAACATCCTGTAGGTTGCAGTCAGACAGGAAGTGGTGCATAACTATGTTGCTGCCTGATCTGAGTCAACCCCACTTGTGAGTCGTGTGAGTGTGGTTGTAAATGGTGTACCCAGCTTTATGTTCTTTTTTAATGCACGCTTTCAGCGCACAGAAAGTTGGATCAGTTTGTTTCAAAGGCTGTGTCCACATGTCCGGCTTTCTGTGACCAGCTTTATTACAGTATGAAAATAAAGACAAGGTTAGGATCACATCAAAATGTTCAAAGAGCAAAACATTTATTTTTGGAAAGAGAAAGTCGATATTGGACTTGGTCAAATTCATGCAACAGTCTACCCAGGAGACTGAACATCCACAGACTGACAGGCAAAACGGTTTTATTATGCTTGAGCACTCCATGTTACAAACCCTGTATTTCCCATTCAATCAACTTTGGTGAAGTCTTGTAAAAGCAGGAAACACTTTGACTTTTCAGTCGGTGCACGTGTTTCTGTCCGCACCTAATCTCACACTACTGGGCCTGTTAGCCTTATAATTTCTGTGCGCAGTTTTGACCATACAATCAAGGACCTCTGATGGCTGCAGTGATTCAAAGCAAATGAAAAATCTAATTTTATATCTCAGTTGAGTTCCAAGGGGTTTTTCAACCAAGCCTGAGCATCAGAGCGAGATGTGCCTGGTTCTAGTCTTGTGACGTGTGAGTTACTGATGTGCCTACATGTCACGGTATGTTCAACATTCAAGGAGGATCATAGTGTCCACTGTGTCATCATTTAAAACAGAGGTAGGAGCTACTCTTACTCTGACGAACTGGACACTGATTCTCATGAACTCCAAGGAAATAACTTCCTGAGCATTCAGTGAAAAATTATATTTCCCTATTTTACAAAAATTCATAAAGATAAATGTGCACATCCCCAGTGAGACTTTAAAGCATCACTCCCAATGTCCATAAATCTGGTAACTAGAGCAGAAATGTGTGGAGCTGTTTCAAAAAATGAAAAGAAGACTGAAATTTTCAATGGAATTGCAATAAATATGGATTCTGTTAGCATTCTCCCCTGAACAAGATTCACATGCACAGTCTGTCTCTAGATATATGATGACATTGAGTGATTTTTCATGTAAGCCCTTATTCATTCAAGCACATCAGCCCTCTCTGCTTGTTCTCCTTCTGCTGCTCATCTCTCTGATGCCTTGTTGACCTTTTTATTGAAATATTATGACCTTTTCAGTGCCTGGCTTCTGCGGTTGTGGACAAGGGCATGTTACAGGTAAGTGATCAGTTGGACAGAATGGCTGACAAGGACTCAGATGGACAGGAACATGGGTGGTATAGTGCTGTGGGAGGGGCTCAGGTACCGGAGAGGCAGATGAATGACGGAGAGGTCAGTGATGAGGAGAGGAGGAAGGTGAGAAACAGAGTGGAGTCAAGGCCCCCTAGTATGCTGTCAACTGTCCAGATGACCCCTCTCCTCCCTCTCCTCCCTCTCCTCCTCTCTATTTTTCTTCCCTTCCATCTCACTCCCTCGTCCATTCCGTGAAGACGCGCTTGCCAGCGGCTCAGTCCATCATGTCAGCGCCAACAGCTGAGCAACATCTGTTCATTAGGCTTGACGGATGAAAGGATGACCAGTAGGGGT
>OMLC01013583.1:2919-13527 GCA_900302585.1 Regalecus glesne | reverse complement strand
TGTCTCTTTCTCTGTCTCCTGTCTCTCTCTCTGTCTCTCTCTCTCTGTCTCTGTCTCGCTCTCTTTCTCTCTCTCTCTGTCTCTCTCTGTCTCTCTCTCTGTCTCTCTCTCTCTCTCTCTCTCTCTCTCTCTCTCTCTCTCTCTCTCTCTCTCTCTCTCTCTCTCTCTCTCTCTCTCTCTCTCTCTCTCTCTGTCTCTCTCTCTCTGTCTCTCTGTCTCTCTCTTTCTCTCTCTCTCTCTCTCTCTCTCTCTCTCTCTGTCTCTCTGTCTCTCTCTTTCTCTCTCTCTCTCTCTCTCTCTGTCTCTCATGGCAATCAGGCTAATGCTGTATTTCACAATTCACCAGAGGGGGTGGGAGGAAGGATAGGGTGAGATGAATGAAGGGAGGAAAGAGAGAGCGATGCCAGGAGGGTGGGGGGTGTACGGAAGGGGGTATGACGAAAAGTGCATTTTAATATTGGGAGGTAAAAGAGATGCAGCTAGCTGGGTGAGGTGGAAAGAGGGGATCATGTAGGAGCAGTTTGAGGATGAGAGCAAAGGATGAGGATAGGAGGTGAGCCAGGAGGAAATCAAAGTAGAAGGTACAGGAAAGGGAAGAGACAAGAACATTCAAATGCACACATACAACGTAGGTTAGCATTTAAAGATGTACCAAAAGACCAAGTGGGCCACCCTTTAAAGGTGTTCATGCAGCCCGTCGTGGACTTTGATTCAGCCAACACTGCAATTAAATGAGTCTTTCCAAGCCCTTCCCTTCACTGAAGCCTGTACAGAGGAAGACGTCGAAGCTGTTCACCACCTTGCTCAATCCATCTCTTCCACTCCTTTCCCTCCATGTGTTCAGGGAGGAGTGTGTCTCTGCAGGGAGAAGGATGGTGAATATGGAGCTGCCAGGCTAGAGGAGAAGAGGAGGACCAAAGAGGAGGTTTATGATGTGGTGAGGGAGGACATGCAGGTGTCTGGTGAGACAGAGGAAGATGTAGAGGACAGGAAGAGATGGAGATGATGATCTGCTGTGGCGACCCCTGCTGGGAGCAGCTGAAGGTAGTGGTAGTTGATGGTAGGGAATGAGAAGCACAGAGAGCAGAGACGAGAGGGTTAACATTGAGACCTGCAGAAGAGGGGAGCTGACAAAGGAAAGGAGATGGGAGGGATGGGGAGAGGCTCTAAATGGTAGTTAAGTGGCGATTGCTCACATATTAGCTGACCCAATAGCATAGCAGGCTGTAGCACTGCTTCGATTGTTAATTAGCCCACCAGTCCCCTTGCGTCCAATTAAAGGCCCTCAAAACCCACACCGACAGTGCCGCGCGTGTTCAATACATACCGTTTAAGCGATGATGTGTGTTTGTGAGTGTTCAGGTGTGAGTCTGAGTAGACTGATGTGTCTTTGAGTACGTTTGCACTACCATGGGCCTCTGAGACCGGCTACCACAGTCCGTAGCTTCTAATTGTTTTGTTCATTGATTGACTCATTTCACGGTGTGCAATTGAATTTTCAGGCAGAATGCAGCAGTCCTTTTGACCACAGGCATCTTCACGGCAGGCACTTTAGCTACTGCTGAGCAGGTGGAATAACTTTTGGGACTTTGATGATTGACACGCGTCAGTCCCCCTGGAGACTGCTTGTCCTGATGATGTCATAGTGCCTTAATTGGATTGTAATTGGTGCTTAACAGCCTTTGTATTCACATTGTTGGAGTGCGTTTCTATGGAGAGACTTACCTCTAGCACAAAGGATGTGTGCTGTTTTATATGCAAGGCTGTCCCGGAGTTCCCCGCGGATCGAGAATTTCGTCACGTCCCCACCAGTGAATTGATTTTATTCCTTGTGTTCCATAGTCTCTGGAGGTCTTAAAGATTGCACGTCATGTGGCTTTTTAAAGTCGCATCCCTGCATTTAATCAAAATCTCCTGCGGTGATATTTTTGGCATCCTCAGTTTGGTCTCTGGGGCCTTTCACAAGTCAGTATCCTGAACCCTTATTATGCCTGATGTCCTCAATATCTCTAGGTTCAGCTGTTTGCCCATTGACACTGTGTTTAAGGGAAATGGTAAGGGAGTACGGTAGCTTAGTGGAAGACTGCACACTGCAGGAACCAAAGAGCCAGAGGCAGTGAGTTCAAATCCACCGTGGGGTGTCAGGAAGAGCATCCAGCCTCAGTCCCTCAAGCTCCATCCATGCCCGTGTCCTCCCCACAACGTAGGGACTAACTGCGGCATGTAAAACAGACCCCAGTATCACACGTCTCCAGCCTTGTCATTAGTCATTCAGCCACTTGGCATCACTTGAATCTCTGGATTATTTTCTCCTTATTTGTTGCACACTCTCCCCCTCCATTGGTGGTTTCCTTGAAGACGTTTTTCACCTCTACCCTTGCACTTTGTTCATCGGCCAGCGGTCACATGTGCTGGCTCCCAGAGGTATTGAAAACCATTAAAGATTCATTGGCAGCAAGATGGTGCTCTCTTAATCAATTCTCTGTGATGTGGCTGTTGTATTCAGCAGCACAGAGAAGAAGAATGGAGGAAAGGAAGATGGAGAAGATCCCCGGAGAAAAGATTGTTACATTGAAGTCTCGGACTTAAGAGGAACTTCGATTCAAGGTGCTGTGTCTATTGTAAAGACAGATGCTGGTTATGCTGCTACTGCCGTCACGACAGGGGGCATCAAAAAGGAACCCGGTTGGTTGAACCAAGTGTGCCGTAGCCACCCAGGAGCCACAGCTTTCTCATCTCTTCCTCCTGCCCTCATTTCATCTTCCTCTCAGCATCTATCGCTTCATCTCCCTGCAAAGGGGAGTTCATGTCTTCTGTTGTCTGGCTTTTAGCACCGCTAAATGAGGTTGCCGGAGAACACTTTGGAGCGCGGGCCTTGGGAACAGACGGAGTGAGCTCGCCGAGCGTTTATCTCCGCTAAAACACAAACAACACACTCAAATGTGGAGAACAGAGCCTCCTCGCCAGTGTTCATGCATGAAAGACTGATTGCAGGAGAGCAGGAAGAGACCGTGGAGGAGAGGAGGAAGAGGGGAGCGGCGTATTTATTTTAGTAATGAGCTCTCGTATTCACGGTCTTGCTTCCAGCTGGATGTTTTGTTCTTCTGACTGCATTTCCTGTACATAGTGGATTTAGCTGAAAAATGAACTCTTAACTTGCTCCAACTGGAGCTGCCAAATACCTACTTAGCCAGAGCTGTGTGTGTTGGTGAGCCATGCAGGTGGAATACAACATGCATTTGATCATGTTTGTATGAGAAGCACTCTTTCCATCCCATGCCCTCAGCAGAGCGACCACTACCTTAACCTACACATGTTTACATTCTGATGAAACTGAGTTCACACGGTCGCGTCGGTTGGTTTACTCCATCGGTGGTTTGAAATATTGTCTTGAACGTCTGGCCAGACAGCATCTGGCCGCCATTGGAAAACAGCAGATGTTCATTCAAGACAAGCTGACGGGAGGGCATCTTACTGACTCAAGCAGATAAGAACACAGCCCGTATGGTCTCGCGTCCGAAGGCATCAATCCTGGCTGTAAATGTTGAATCCCACCCCTTCTATGTTTGATATCCTACCTATAATGAGGAGGAAAGTGTCTGGAATTGTCTCCCCAAAAGCCAGTGAGTTGACATAGTGAAGAACAGGCCTTTTTATGATGGGAGAACAAAATGACACGAGGTGTAATGACATCGAGCAGAGTGCACTGTGGGACCTCCCATCTATCCTCAGCCACTTATCCAAAGCCAGGCTGTGGAGGTAGCAGTTCCAGCAGATGACCCCAAATGTCCCTTTCCCTGGCCACATCCAGCGGCTCTGACTGGGGGATCCTGAGGTGTTCCCAGGCCGGTGTGGAGATATAATCCCTCTACCTGGTCCTCCATGGCCTCCTCCCACCTGGAACACCTCACTAGGGGGCAGACCGGGTGGCTTGTTTCCATCTAAAGGACCAGTGGGCCTTCTCCAAGTCCCTCAGGGATACCTGGAGAAAAATGGAGAGAAAACGTATGAAGCATCCCTCCCTGTTCTTAGATGCAAAGCACCTCATGGACCAGGTACCTGACTCACTCACTCACTCTCAAACGGACATTTAAGCAGGGTTCAGACATGAGGCCGCTCCGATGACACGGGAGACGGGGTCACTCAGCAGGGTGGGTTTATGTAGAACCACATACCGCCACCGATGGCTGTGTTTCACACTCCACCCAAAGGAGCCTGAACGGCGACGCTCTCAGTGTGGCTCAGAGCAGCAGGTCTGGAAAAGTCCCAGCTTCTTCCACTCGGGAGCAGGAGTTCAGGTTTTGTTGGCCAGTGGACCCTCGTCAGGTGGATTTATAGTAGCGTGGCTCTCAAAGCGCGCAGTCGCAGCAGAGCGCTCTGGCTTGTGTATCCTGATAGTGTCTTCCTCATGATCTGCACATACTTGCACCGGTCCACAACTTCGCCAGACTTTTGCTGAGATGCTCAGTAAATTAGTGAAGAACCAATGCTGCCATCCATGGTGCCATATGAATGTTTCTGATGACACTGAATATCATCCAGAAAACGGTGAGATGGGTGAAGTGTGACTCGTTCCATGCTGTGCTAGCTTGTCCGTGTCTCGGTGGGCCAGAGAGCCGGACACAATGACTAGAATAGTTCAACATCTGTCCCATGCCTGTCTTTTGTACCCCAGCAGTCCACAGAGACGCCAACCCTTCTCTGACAAGAGCTCTTCTCTCCTCCCCTCCTCCTTGTCTTTGTCTGCAGGTTTTGCGAGTTGGCGGGTGAAAAGACCCACCCCTGTAACACTCCTCTCACGTTCTTTTGTCCCTGAATATGGGAGAAAAGGGGTGAACCTGTGGCCTGGAGGGGTGAGAACAGAGTGAGGAAACAGACTGGGCAGTTATAAAGATGACTGATGTGTGTAGCTGAGAGTGTTTTACGACATGGACCAGCACTCCGTCTAAGTGTTTGTAAAATTGATGGCCAACCATAATTGACCTCTGTAACCACTCCAGTGCTGAAAGCTGTGCTTCCTCGAAGTGGGGAGTTTTTTCTTCTTCTCGGTGCAGACGAGGGTGTGTAATCTATGTACTCCAGAAGAGGCTTGGTGTTTCAACAATCCAGACTTTTGATGGATTTTTCTGGGGGGGGGATGGTAGAAATGGAAGCACAGGGGAGGAAAGGACAGCAGAGGAAAATAGGAGAGTTGAATAGGAGACGACATGAACGATGGAAGATGGGAGTTTTGAGAAGAGAGGAAGAGAGAATTTGACCTCTTCTGACAGGAGGATGTTTGTCTTCATGTCATCAGCCCTGACTACTAGGGAAGAAATACAATCTGTCATGTCCTGACAACTCTCACGTCATCACATTCAATGTGTCTTGTGAGGTGTATGTCCCCTTGGAGAACCCCAGTTGATGAAGAATATATACTACATGGCCACACTTATGTGGACACACTCCTATGTGCTTGTTGAACATCTCATTCCAAATCCATGTGTATTAATATGCAGTTGGTCCTCCTCTGCTGCTACAACAGCCTCCACTCTTCACAGAAGTCTTCCCACTAGATTTTTGAACATGGCTGTGGGGATCCGCTCCCACTCAGTCACAAGAGCATCAGTGAGGTTGGGCACTGATTTTGACATGAAGTTGGTGTTCCAATTAATTTGGAGTGAGAGTAGGGATCAGGTGGAGGAGAGGTGGAGGTATGCACTGGAGAGAAGAGGAATGAAAGTCAGTAATACATGGATGTCAGGGTTGATCCTCCTGCCTGGGCCTCTGAACAAGCCAACAGGAAGAAGAATCGGGGTTATTCTGTACTTTATCTGTCCCACAGCTGCCCTCTGCAATCCGGGGTGATTGCAGGATAAAAGAAACGTCCTCGTGTTCATTTGTTGTAACCTACTATGACAAAGTAAAGTTGCTCTTATTTCATTTCAGCCGGCGCCAAATGGAATCCATATGCAGACAGCGGACAGCAGACTAGTGAGGATGGAAGGTGTAGAGGTGGCCAGGGTGGATGAGTTTAAATATTTGGTGTCAACTGTTCAAATTAATGGGGTGCAGAAGAGCGGGGAGGAAAACAGTGCAGGCAGGGTGGAATGGGCGGAGGTGAGTCTCATGAGTATGGGACAGAAAGGGACAGAAATACTCGTCCGAGCTAAAGGGAAGGTTGACAAGATTATAGACCAGCAATGTTTTATGGTTTGGAGACACAGTGGTACTGTCAGAAAGACAGGAAGGGTAGCTGGAGGTGGCCGAGTTGAAGATGCTATGATGTACATTAGGAGTGAAGAGGAGGACAAGATTAGGAAGGAGTGTATTAGAGACAGCTCAGGTTGGTTAGTTTGAAGACAAAACAATAGAGGGGAGATGGAGATGGTTTGGACATGTGTGGAGGAGACGTGCTGAAGATGGATGGATCCTGGAGATGGATGTGCTGAGGGAGGACATGCTGGGGGCTGGAGTGAAAGAGGAAGATGCAGAGGACAGGAAGAGATGGAGATGGAGGATCTGCTGTAGCAACCCCCCAGCAGAAGCTGCCGTAAGAAGAAGAACATGAGTGAGTAAAGGCATTAATTTTGACTAAGAAACGGACGTAAACATGTGACTTATTGAAACGTTTAATCATAACATTTCAAGTTAATAATTTTGAATGAGAATATTTTCTTGTGGGGTTAATACAAGACTCAGAGATTCAGGGTAAGCATGGTGGATCTATACATATGGTGTGTCTATTTTTCATTTCATACATGCATTAAGCCTCACCCTGAAATACATGGCCAGTTATTCTCAAGAAAACAGCCATCATTTGATGTCTGAGCTCACAGCTTCATGTGTACTTCAAACGATTACATAATGCACTGATTGGCTGTATGTACCCTTTCGACTGCCACTCTTTGCACTTGTAACACTTGACCCGGTGGAAATAATGGATTGGTTCCAAAGAGTCAACAAACCGGCAACGTGTGCCCACATAGCCATGGGTTTCTGTTTTGCATATCACACATGAGTGTGGATGATTAGCGAATATAGCCGTGGTTGTGTATTTTTATTTCAGTGCCAATGATTGGACATGGAGGGAGGGGTAATTGCTCAGGCGGTAGGGCGATCGTCTGGTAATAGATGGATGTTCAGATGTGTCTTGTGCTGCTGTTTGGCTCTCCTGCACTCATTTTCACCACCTTCCTCTTTGTCATTTGTGCATACCTATGCCATCTGCTTAGCTTTGCATTTGGGAGGGCCTAAATCACACCTTGACTCAAGTGACAGAGATGCCAGTCTCTGCTCTTTGCTGACCTGGTGTTATGCACAGGGGTGTGTAGCCTTGTGGAAGCTGCATATTTAAGATACATTATTTAATCAAGGCACCTCTGTCCTCATGTTACCGTATGAAGACCCACAGACTTGGTAATTTTAACCTACCTCTGTTTGTTTTTTTATCATTCTGTAGCTTTGACCTTGTATTGGGGTGCTAGTTTGGCAAGGTCTCCCCTGAAAAAGAGCCATTTGATCTCAAGTGAACTCCTGATTAAATAAAGGTTATAATATGAAAAAAAGCATCAAGGGTTGGGAACTTTACTGAAGGGGACGGGTAGTTAACAGCACAGTTCATTCCAATGTTCAAAACCAAAGGTCAGTCCAAACAGGCAGAGGGCCAGAATCAGGAGGCAAAATACGAGGTCACGAAGGCCTTGTTCAGACTGCAGTTTGTTTAGAGACAAACTGCCCGTGCTGTTATTTTCAAGTGATCCGATCAGATTTGTGTGTCCAGACATCACCTACCTATCTGAATGGGTTGCTGGGTTAATGACCCAGGCATGAATAACGGTATGCTGGTCACATCACATACAGCTTCACATTTCAAAGGTTAACTTGGCAAGAAGATGAATAAAAACTAGAAAGGAACAAGCTCTCCGTTCACCTTGCAACTGCAGAACTGGAAAGAGCCCATGCAAAGAAGACGGACAATGTTTAGCCATTGGAATTTGGAATTGCTGCTGCCCTGGCACCACCTCGCCTGGTGTGAATCACCCTGGACAGACCCTCTGAAAAATAATTGGATTTAAGTCCTGCCACGAATGGCTTTGACCAATGGGCACGGGATCCACAGGAACAACCTTAGATGGAGGTGTATGCATCTATACATTGCATGTATACAAACTCAGATGGACCCATGTGTGGTCCCCACATTGTGGGGTGGACACGGACTCAGATGAAGTTTGGGGGATTGAGGCCAGATGCTCTCCCTGATGCCCTGATGCTAAAGCAGGTGCTCTAACCGATAAGCTGCCATTTCACTAAACTGTAGAAACTCCCGTGTGCTCTTGTTTTTAGTTTGTAGAGTTTGTCTCCCAGTCAAGGTTTTCTGTTTGTTTGTGCCTCCGTATCGGATTCTCTCCACCAGCTTGATTTTCTGGTTGATCCTGCACGCCTCTCTGGCATTTGTTTTTGTCCCCACATATTTGCTTGTGTGTACCCCACATCCTCATTACTAAAACATTGGGCGTGTTACATTAATACTCCCTGACAGCTTGCTGTGTCTCCATTGATCTATGATTAGCTTGACAGCTCTCAATGATCCCCGACCAAGGGCTCCCTATCCCTTAACCGCCCCCACCACACCGTGGGCGGAGACACATACATTTTGGGAGGAGCTTGTGTTGAGCGTCTGTTTAGGAGGTCTGACTGTCTGTCTGTCTCCCCCCCCTTAACAAATGCACACGTGTCTCCTTGACTCTGCCTCCATCATTCCTAGCTTCATCTGGCTTATCTCATGCAAATGTTGAAGCCAAAGGTAAAACTAGTTGCCAAAAAAACATTCTTGCTACCAGAGATGGAATAAAGTGAAGGTGTCCATAAAGACAATACGCAATGAAGATGGAGGAATATGAAATGTTTAGATTTATTAAGGAGTAAGTAATTCTCGCCTCTTTAAAAGTGATTTAACGACATAAAGATTGTTAAAATTTCCCTTCAGTTCTTCTTTGGAGAGATCATCCAATAAATACTGTGTCTTGTGCACGTGCGCATCCATTGGCTGGTTTTAGGGAACTGAATTATGTTGCATCAAATTCATGTTAGAGTAAAGGACAAATGTAGATTCTTCATTGCGTGCTATATCCATCCATCGCCAACCGCTTATCCAAAGCTGGGTTCCGGAGTTAGCAGTTCCAGAAGGGGACCCCAAACTTTCCTTTTCCCAGCCACATCCACCATGAGCACAAGACGCTGAACCCTGAACTGCTCAAGCCCTGCAATGGAATGGTGACCTGTCCAGGGTGTTTCCCTGGAGAGGTCACCTTTCTTTGGACAGGTCAACGTCCCATGCTGGACTCCACAACCCGACCTTGGATAAGCGTTGAGAGTAGATAGATGGATGGATGAATGGATCACATCACTCTCACCATTTTAAATGATAGTGATAGTGAAAATATGACAGTGAGCACATGTCTAGCTCAGTCTTCATCCGTTAGGTTTCCCTAAATGTCTTTTTGGTCATTTCCAGGTGAGGCGCAAAGGAGAGTTGAGGACCAAGCAATGGGCCAAGCAACCTCAGAGCACGCCTTGTTGAACCAGAAGTCCCCTCGGACCCTTCTCAATATAGGGGTTTAAGGTATCCAACACTGACACCAGGGCACTGAGGTCCAAACGCCCTTCATTAATTCCCTCTTCTCTGATTATTGCTTCCCAGCCCTGCCCATCAGACATAACTTAAGCGTGAGAGGTCTCACTAGACTTATAAGCAGTCTTCCATTGGAACATTAACGGGTGGGGTTCTCTCCAAAGGCTGTCGGTAGTGGATCAGTAAAAAATGCCCTGTATCCTTGTGATAAAACCTCAGTGCCTCCTGAATGCACATGTCTAAGCAGGCCACTGTTCTCCGGAGCACAGAGTAACGTGGTCGTTCTGCTGTGCAGCCTGGAAGAGGGTTGTCATATACAATGCAAGTCTCTGTTTGTTTGGCTTGTGTCAGGCCCAATTCATCACCGCTGCCTATGTTGGCTTAGCCTTCAGCTTCTGCACCGCTAACAAGGCACTTCTTGCTCGTAAGCTCTGCTCCGCCGCCTCCTCTGTCTTAGCAGCTCTTAAGTTATTATTTCTGTTATCTCTTGTTCATGCTATTTTATTCCTGTTTCTTTTTCTCTACGGTTTCTTACCTGCGTGCCTGACTGCTCCCTTGCTGTCCTTCAAGTCCTGTTTCTCCCTTCTTGGTGTTGTCTTTCTCCACCATCCCACCTCTCTTTCCCTCTTTTGATTTCGTCATGTTGGCTTTTAGCATTGGGACCAGTTTCTCATTTGACTCCCTAAACCAACCTTTAGAGGAGAAGATGAATTCAGAAAAGCCATCAATCACCGCTGCTCCCACAAAAAGAATAATACTAATAATAATATGCCTCCGAATTATTTCCCATGGACTCTTGCCTGTCCGTCACTTTGCCTGAAAACCCATAGAATTAGCTGACAGCACAATATCTTACTCCGCTGTGTTATTGGAATATTAATTTGAATAAGCTGACATCGTGGTTAGTACTGTTGCCTTGCAGGAAGAAAGTCCTGGTTTCAAACCCCCGGCTGTCCCAGGTTCTTTCTTTGTGGAGTTTACATGCCCCCCCCCCC
>OMLC01013508.1:1132-23103 GCA_900302585.1 Regalecus glesne | reverse complement strand
AAAAAATAGTTTTCAAATAATACTCCAGACTATATTTTGCAAGAACTTTTGTTATTTATAAATTTAGATAAAAAATTATACATTACAATATGACAATATGCAAATGTCCTCCTGCATTACAAGACAATAAACAATAATAATAAATTATTGCTCAGCTGTAATGCACTGTGTGCAGCATGCCATTCAGCCACAGTCACTACCTTGTAGAGGATCTTGCTTATTTCCATGTACAAAGGTAGCCAGAGTGAGTGCGTACCATCCATCTCCAGCCAACTGGAAAGATGTCTACAGTGATCAAATGGTGAATGGACTATCAATGTACTGTCCACTGTCTACTCGGGCAGCAAGGCTGTTTGAACCAAGTGGGAACACTGAGCGGAGCCTCATGTCATGATGTCAAATGTTCCCTCCGCAAATGGCCTGCAGTCATTAGTGAAATACCCCAGCTGCAGGGTCCGAGCAGGCTGGCGTTCTCCTACGTTCTCCAAGAGCTGCTTTCACAATCAGCTTTTGGCAATTTATTACTGGACTTTGGCCACACATGAATCCACTCTTATTTGAACAAATTAAAAGCCAAATCCCATAAGCCTGACCCCGCAGCAGCAGCAGAGCGAGAGAGATCATGAACCACATGGACACTCCCTGAATGAATGACAGACCAGTGTTAAGCTCCTCCACCAAGATGGTCTGCCTCAGTGTGGGTCTGATCTGACCAATGGCAGGGAGAGGAGTGGTCGGGGTCAGCCACCACTGGGAACTGGTGGTTTACTGGACAGCCAGGTGGATAAGTACAGGGACAACCTCATGTCCTTTAACTTGTCGTGTCACAGCTCACTCTCGCAGACCTGGCGTGGCGCCTTAAGCCCAGCCGTGTAAGTAGCAGACCGTAATCACTGCTGAGCTCTGTCTGTCTGCATGCCAGTTACGTCCTGTACCAGCGCACAGCAGCCAGTCCAACCACAGCGACGATACTGGCACCCGGATGTGTCATGCTACAGCATGTCTTACTGTCACCGTGAGGGAGGGATCAGATGAAAGTCAAGGTCGCGCTAATGTGTAAACTCACTCGGCAAATGATTGTGGTTGTGACTGGGAAAGGCTGGTGTGCTCGAGCGACAGTGAGGTTTCAATAAGTACAGAAAGATGGCTCTGATTTGGCTGTCTTACGTCTGACAACCACATCCTTAGCGCGGTTGGAGATGCCCCCATACAATGCTGTTGACATTTTTGACCAGGTAGGACCAACATGGATGAACAAGAAGTGAAAGGTGATTATGATGGGGATGTGGCTTCTCTCTGTCGGAAAGGCACTCCACCGACTCTACGATCAGAATATTTGCTTGTTTCCTTTGGTTTGGGTTTTTGAGTGTTTGATCCAAGGAGGCCGTTTTGTCAAGGGTAGAAACTATCCACTGCTGAGCTGACGGCACATGAGCGACAATAGCTGCTGCACCTTGTTTGTAGTTCCCAAGGCCAGAGAGAGGAAGGGAGGGATTGGGGGGATTAGAGCAATTCCATCTTTATAATATCCCTTCCACTTGGTAGCCTGAGGCTGAATATAAATGTCTGGTCAATGTCTGGGGCTGACTGCAGAATCAGAGAATATCTTACATGAATTCCGACTGGTGGAAATGATTGCAAGCCCTTGAGATTTGCATACAGGAATGGATGGGACAATGGAGAGCGTAGAACGAATGGGTGGCTAAGAACAAGTTAATCTACAGCAAGGTGAGGACAATGGCAGTGATCAGCCTCAGTACATGCTTTGATATACAACTATAGTTTTATATATATATATATATTTAAACTGAGGCTGCACCTCTAGCTACCAGGAGCAGCCTGAGTCATAAAACCAGCTCCAACTTACCTTCAAGTCATCGGGAATGAAGACCTTGCGGGCCTTCTTGATCATAGGCTGGGGTTTCAGCTCCTCGGCAGAGAACTTGCGCTTGCGTGGATCAAAGATCTCTTGGCCCGGCACGCTGGACAGCGCCAGGTCGGCTGGGTCGGGTTCATAGCCAACAGGAACCTGGATGGACTCTGGGTCAATGGGGCTGGGGGTGTTTCTGGAATTGGGGAGGCCTGGAAGAGGTGGAAGGAATTTCACATAACCATGTCAATCCAAGTGAGAGGCTAGGAGTTTCTGGAAAGTTCAGCCTCGACTAAGCAGCTGAGATAGACTTTTCTACAGGTTACTGCACAGGCTAGTCAAGGCTCTACATCTTCTCACAAAATGGCCCCGGGATGCTAATAAGAAAAGTAAGCACAGGCAAGTTGCGAAAGTACACGACTGGTAATGACAGTAACCACTGGGGAAGTGGTGCAACAGTGGGTATTAACATAGAACAGCACAAGTAGCAACAATCCTATCTGCCTACAGGATGGAACAAAAAACAGAAACTAAAATAGAATTATATGTCCCTTGGCTGCATGTAAGAATGTGTGTGCAACCTAGTTATTAGTAGGCATGGGGCAACCTCATGACAACCAACGTCAGAGTCAACCATGAACGATAAATACTAGAACAAGATCAAGTGCCCTGCCCAATGCATATACATAATTACACAAACACACACACACACTCACACACACACTTGAATGTGTGTGTGTGTGTGTGTGTGTTGTATGTTCCATTTCCACACAATATCAAGTCCAGTGCAATGTATTATAATTTATGAAACATCCTCTATAAATAAAAATGATTGACTTGATAAGCGTTGTAAGTTATGACAAAAATGAGCTGGGAAAGGAAATGGGATTAGAGGTCAACACCCCCACACGCACTCTTCAGCCTATTCCCTGCCAAGTGCTTTGGATAGAAATGAGGAGGTTTATCATAACACCATTCTTTGCATTCTCCGATGGCTGCAGAGGAAGAACAATTTCCTGAGCAGTTCCTCTCAGAAGCAGAGCAATAAGACGCAGAAGCAGCAGCAGCAGCAGCAACAAACGCCATGGTAGTGACATCCCTGCACCACTAGGGGGCAGCAGACGCAGAGCCAGATCCAGAAAGGCTGGATAGTTGAAGTCTCAACTCCAAAGGAGGAAAAGGTGCTGCTGGATGTGACAGTTGGACTGACATGAAGCTGGGGGTCTTTCCGGGGCTGCATAATGCACATTGGTCCATTTCGTACAACTTTTCTCTTCTATGACACCCACACTCTCTTACAGTCCCCTGAGCTTTAAGTGTGATACGTAGTAAGCAGCTCGAGAGTCTTCTCCTTCTTTGCAAATTTGCATCGCAGTTCAACTCTGAACCAGCTAATGGATGTGTTGGCTTCTTGACATCTCTCTCTCCATCTCTAAGCCTCCTATTCTACCCCCACCACCAGCACATGTACTCTCTTCCATGCCTCCGCCACTCTCTCTCCTCCTCTACCTCCCTCTCGCCCCCTCGGCCTTGCTATCATTACCATGTGCATGCTTTGCATTGAGTGGGCTGTAGCCCGCGACAAGCCGATCAGAGGAGGAAGTGTGGGCAGAGTTCCTGTTCTGACTTTATGGAAATGTGCAGCACACACATTAGCATTAAAGGAGCCATCCAGCTATCCATCCATCAGCAACCTCTTATCTCAAGTCAGGTCACAGGGTCAAGCTGGAGCCTATCCCAGCACTCACTGGGTGAAAAGGTGGGGAAACACCCTGGACAGGTCACCAGTCCATCTCACCATTTAGGGGTTCAGTGTCTTGCTCAATGACACTTCGGGACCCTTTCTGCACTTTTCACGATGCCAAATTCAGACACCTCCATGTTTCACGACTTTGAAACTAGTTCTGGATTACAGGAGTAAAATAAGAGGTGCTTTAAATGATGCTAATCTAAGGCCCTTCGTCCCGCGTCGGGGCCTTTGAGTGCAGGTCTAACATGTGACGTTGCAAATGATCACAACAGAACTCCAAACGTGAAGCGGTGAAGGACGGATTAGACCCGGGTGCTGAGAGGTGGGCTCACTTGAGGCCAGCCTGGGAACTCAGTGTGCATGTACGTATGTCAGTGTGTGAGTTGGTGTGCATGGGAGGGGGGAGAATGGAAGAGGAGGACCCTTCCATAGTAGGCGCCCCAGAGATTCTAGGAACTGTTCCATTTGTTTTTTACTCTTTGCCCCCACCGGATGACCTTGGCCAAGCAGCCAATCAGAGGCCAGGGTCAGGTGGGAGAGGAATGAGAAAGGCCCCCGAAATGAATAGAGATTACTTGTGGCGGGAGGGGCCGAGGAGAGGCCCGCAGGAACACCAATCATGTCTGACGAGGTGCTCGGGTACGAACGGTGAGGGGAGAAGGCCGTCACACCGCAGTGGGAGCATGAAGCAGATGAGGTGACACTTCCTAAAATGGGGTGCGGGGGAAGGCCTCTCACCAGATGAATCACACACAGAGAGAGAGAGTGTAGGAACAGGTGGTCTCCTTTCAGCGTGATGGCCAAGTCACGCACATCAGGAAATGTGCCTCGCTGCTCGGAGACTGGCGCCAACCGAGGTGTCTAGGAACGTGCGCCTGGGCCTGTGCATTCGCCCATGAGAAATATGGAGGTGTGTGTGTGTGTGTGTGTTTGTGTGTGTGTGTGTGTGTGTAACTTGAGCACACACTCTTCCTGGCTGAGCTGTTCGACTGTGGCTCTGAGGCGTCATGAGGAGGCGGGTGTGCACAAGAGCAGCCTTGACTTTCATCGTATCTGCCCAAGGGGAGGATTTCAAAAATAGAAGAGCTTTCGGAACGCGCGTTCTGTACAATCGACTCCTCCTGCTCTTCTCGAGACAACCCCACATGAGAACGGACCATAGAAAACTCCCCAAAGCAGAAAATAGGGAATTGTTACAGTATCTGGTGCGTTGCCGCTCGCTGCGCGTCACATTACCATGCAGCGGGGCTCAGGAGGTCTGATAGTAATCGGACGAGAGGTGGTTCAATTCCCAGTCTTTGCAGAAAGGGTGTCTAGGTGTCCTTGAGCCCTCTCAAGATGGAGATGGCGACCTATCCGGGGTGTTTCTCCACCTTTTGCCCAGTGAGCACTGAGATAGGCTCCAGCATGACTCCTCCACCCGACTTCAGATGAGTGGCTGCCATACACACCATACATCGAGACCGATGCTGCGAGTTCGAACCCACAACAGGGCGTCAGGAAGGGCATCCGGTCTCAATCCCCCAAGCTCCGACCAAGTCCCTGTCCGCCCCCGCAACATGAGGACTAATCGTGACAGGTAAAAGCAGACCTGTCATTCCCACACATCCGTCAGCTCCACCTACAGCTCAGAAATACCACAGTACCAGCATAGCGAAGCTCAGTAAACACAAAAGGGCCAAACCGATCTCATTTCACACACACCGGTGATAATCTGTCGTAACCAGGTCTATACATAGCCCTGTAATCTATAGCGTAATCTGTCATATTTGTATTCCCACATAACGCTATGGCCGCTGAGGCGATAAGGGAACAGGGAAGAGCGAGGTTATCCAGCGTTCAGATAAAAAACAAACACAGATGAGAGAGAGAGAGAGAGAACGGGGAGGGGCTGGCTTGAAAAAACACAAACATCCTTATCCTGCATACGAGGTGGAGGCCCTGCGAGAGCACCTCAGACACACCAGCTCCTCTCACAGTCTTCCCTGATCCCCTTCATGTCCATCTGTGAGCGCCAGAACTCCCTTGACAGTAGAACTTGTATTTGATACTCATTTTCTCTTTTTAATATAATAAAGTTAAAATAATAATTCATAAAAGATCATTAACAATAATATATGATGTGTAGTATGACGGACCGTATTGGCCATGTTTTCCATGTGTTCCAGTGCATATCCATCAACACACTTAAAAGTGCAGTGGCTTTAAAGGAATGTTCCCTCTGCAGGAACGGGTTCGGCTTTCAGCATGGCACACATACAGCCAGACTAGCGGGCTGTGCCAATGCTTTTGAAACATCTGTGAAACACTGTAATGGTTACCAGAAATATAAATATCCAGTCGGGAGAACGCGACTTGGCTCGGGAGTTTGCATTAGTTTGTGCTGTGCTCACGTGAGGGCCCCTGCCCTGCGCCCTACTTCTACAGAGTACACTATGTACTTAAAAACACTGATGTCATACGGCGACATGCTCCTTAGTAGTCCACTCTCCACTTCTCACACACACACACACCACACACACACACACACACACACACACACACACACACACACACACACACACACACACACAGTTCAGTAGGGTCTCTATTATTATAGTTGCAAAGCTGTCAGTGTAAAGCTTTCTTTTGAAAAAAGGCACTTAAAATATCCTACTTTAATACAAAAGCCTCATAGAAAAGTCATCATCCTATTGTTTTAAGAGCACGTGTTAATGAATGAATATAATGTAACATCAAAATGAATCTGAACTATGCACATACGAAATTCCATCACACACACACACACCTTCTCTCTGCCCCTCCCGTTAGTTCGCATGCGTTCAAAAATTATTTCGCAGGAGAATAACGTTCATAACCTCATCGTGACATGAGATGCAAACTAGCTGGCTTGCTCTTCCACACAGTGTTTCCCCACATATCAAGATGTCTTTTGCATCTCACATCAAAACGTGAACCATCACCAACCAATCACTTCAGAGGAATGTGAAACATATCTGACAGATTATTTCAACCCCCTTCCCGATGGGTGCTTCCAAAAATAACATCACTGATGAGGCATGCTGCAATTTCCCAAATATTGCAGATGAGGCACTTCATCCTTCTGTGATGCATTTCAGGAGACCCTGTTCTACGTGACCGGACCCCAATTACTTTAACGGGTACAGCAATAATAGTCAATAAGCAGGCCAATGCACCCCAATAGTGGTTTAAGTGTCCCAGGGTAGAGTCAGATCATCAAAGCAATACGCTTGGTGACAAAGGATGAAAACGGCACGCTCAACTCGGAGGACGCTCACAGCAAATGGAAGGAGAATGACATCAACAGGGTTGTAGGGATATTCTACTGTAGCGACAAGTACACGCAGACCTAGACTAAACTCAAGTGACATCTAGTATGCTCAATAGAATTACAACAGCCACAAATAATACATCTCTATTGCTCAGGACTTGAAATGACTGTTTGGCCAGTTCCATTTCCAGCACTGCTTCAGAGGAGACTGGGTAGCAGGGCAGCTGCCCCTACAGCACAGCAAAGTGACAGCACGTCAAACTGGCATCACGTCTCAAATACGGAGACGAAAGCAACGGAGAGATAAAGGACAGGGTGCATCAGAGGGAGCGTAACTAGATGTGTGGTGGGAAAAGGGGAGGAAGATTGAGTGTGTGCCGTAGGGCGGGGTAGAGAGGAAGGTGAGCAGAGTGAAGTGTTCCCTCCATCTGAAGAGAGAGCTTTCTCCATCTGTCTCTCACACTGGGGCAAAGGCATGGCCTTTGCACAGGGGCTTATCCTTCTTGGAGTAGAACGTCTTCCCCTCCAGGTTGATTTGGCAGAGCTTTAGAGATGAAAGAGAAGAAGAAATGGAGGTAGGGGTTGGGGAGGTTGGGAAAAGTGGGAGAGTGCATGTCAGACCATATGATTGCCCAAGTGTATGACCGCAGGTTTTAAAGTAGCAGCTGGTGCACGTTATTTATTTGACTTCATTCACTTTCATTATGCTCCACAGGGACAGTGAGAGAGGAGAGATGAGGAGAGGAGACAGGAGTGGGGGGTCAAACAGACAGAAAATTTCTCTCGGTGCAAACACTGCAGCAGGGCTTTCATGGCATCGTGCCGGGACAGCCAGAAGACACACGGCACGGATGGAGCCGGAGAGGGGTGGAGACGGGCCCACGGAGAGCCGTATCAATCAAAATGACTTACAGCACAGACGAAGCATGTGTCATGCCAGCTGTAGCCCAAGGCCTCCAGGAAGCGATCCCCTGCATCAATCTTAAAGTCACAGCCGTGGCACTTCGTACCAAACATCTTGTCATAGTCTGGAAGGAGAAAAGAGAGACGACACAATGAGTGGGACAGGGCTGGTGAAAAGAGGCAACAGAGATGACGGCTCGACCCGAGGCCACCATAAACTCCAGCAGTACGTCTTCCCCTGCGAGAGCTCTGTCTGGTCTGGAGAACCATCAGTGGCACAGAGAAGGGGGAATTACATCAGGGTGCTCCCTGAGTGTAAGGGGGGGGATTAGGATAAGGGGAAATTGCTCCAGATACTTAACTGGATTGTACCAGCTTTTTCATTACAGTGACTTGGGGGTAAAGAGTCAGGCTATCATGCTGCTACTCAAGAGTGAGTGGGCGAGAGCTGAACAATCCCTGAAAGATGCTGATGCTGCAGAATGTTTATCAACGCTTAAGGCATTATTCAGAGTATGCGTACTCAGGTCCTGGCTTCTCTGATAAAACAGCAACCCACTTCAGAGGCACACAAGTGAGAGAGAGAAGCACACTGATCCGTTAAATCATTCACAGTGCAATAGAACAGCAACACACCACTCACAAAAGCCAATATCCAAACACGTGAAGTGAAAGGGAGCGACTGTAAAAAAAAAAGATTACAAGTGGATGAGAAACACCGCGCATCCTGATGGACTGTGGGGTGCTCATGAGCCTCATGATGCAGGCCAAGCCAGACCCTACAGCAATATCACCGCTACGCCTTGTTTTACAGATCCTTTGATTACAAAGCAAACGGAAAGCGCCCAAACTGTAAAACTATTTTTACTGCAGCTATGGTTTAAAAACTGAGGGAGCAGCTTGCAGGCCGCAGTAATTTGATCATAATGTGTACTCACGAGACTGCATTTTGGTATTTTACTAAAACATCAGCAGGAGAGGTAAACTACTGATTCAAAGTAAAGACGGTGGCAGTAAAGAGGCTCACCATTACAAGCTTATATGAAAGAATGTGATTGCAGTGAGAAAAGCTGACTTTTCAGTGAAGGAGTTGTGTAAATAACTTCCTGCTGCTTGACAAGGTGACTGAGTGTTGACTCCTAAAAGCTACAATACAACATCAAGTTCAAGTCTGATTCATACTTTTGGTCTGATTTGTTCTCAGTCTTTGCTCGTTCTATGTGCACAGAAACATTTTTGAGGTGTGCCTGAAGACTGCCTGTCTGTTAGTCATTTCCTTTGGCTTCTTCCTCCTTTTTGATGGTAGGATGGTGGGTGCTACAGACTTTCAACCCTGATGTGTTTGTGCCAAGACATTACCTTTGAATCTCATGTAGCTTTGATTCCCTTTAGATTTACAGCTCCCACTAACTAAGACTTAACCACTAAGTTGTACGAGGGACCATTCGTTTCTGATAAATGTACAGTATGCTTTGCAACGTCTGAAGTAATATTCTGCATATCGGCTTGTAAAAAATTACAACTCAAAATCAAAAGAATCCTGTTTCTAATAATACAACAACAAAACTACTACTACTACTAATAATAATAATAATAATAACAACAAGTCCATTTTACATGCCACAATTAGTCCCCACATTGTGATCATTCGATTTGAACCTTTTGCAAAACAGCTCTTAAGGCCACATCTGGATGACATTCAAAAGTCCAAGCTGCCTTTCTACTAACCTATTCCTGTCCTTCTAGCATCCTGATGAGTATGTGCAACCAGAGCTAGGAATTTTAGAAACCCTGTGACAAAATGGGAACCGTACTCGGTATATCCAAGGCTTGAGATGTTCCCACAACATCCCTGACACCTTGTCAGGCTGGGTGACACCTGCTGGCAACCTATTATCTGGAGTAAACTGGAGGAATGTCAGCCGTCTGAGCCAGCTCTGCAAATCATCATTCTGAGATGGCACAGCTCAATGAAAAGCCTGGTGTAGAAGCTTTCTAAAGGCAGCATGTTTAAACTATTTCTATTTCTTTGGTGCCCTTTACATGGCTAACCCCTTGACAACTCCGCCATACAGTGCAGCACATTGATTGCTTTGTTGTGGAGAGTCAAATTGCACCAAATGCCACTGTGATTGTATAAGGACACGTCCACGGTGTTGCACAGCAACAGCATGGTTCAGTTCCTTCTAGGTTTTGATGACATCATTTCTCCTCACAGCTACGGCATGTAGCATTCAGCAGATAACACTAGATAACCCCGTTTGACCTCAAAACCAAAAAGGGGTACCGGATCAATTGGTGGAGGCTCTCTTGTGTAAGGAAATGAGTCACTTCTGCTCAACACAGCTTATTCTGCATAAGCGACATGTCAGAAACAAATACTCATGTATTCAGTTGTATATTCATAACATATTTAGCTTTAGCCAGTATTCAGAAAGGTGAAATCAGACATAATACAGGAGTAACTATGGTTAAACAGGAATGTTGTTGTATATTTTTCTGCATAACAACATTGACTGATATCAACACTACATTGACTGAATGCTTGATAGCTGCATATCTGCCCACCAGCTTTGCCATCCTGTTGATGGATCAAACCTCTTTTTTTTTTTTTTTTTTTTTTTAAAGGGACAACAGGCAGATTTTTACATTACTGTCATCATCCGACAGACCAAACCAGATTATAACTTCAAGCCAGTTCACATGTGCAGTCCCTGCATGTCTTGTTTTGATGCTGGAAGGAAACACTCACAGATTTGGGATAACTCCAAAGCCCACATAGAAAGGACCTAGGATGGGACTCGAACCCAGAACCTTCTTACTGTGAGACACCAGTGTTAACCACCATGCCATCAACTCTTACTCTTTAAATTTACACTTTCACTCATGCTCATCATGATGAGAATACACAGACTTATATGGTAATAAATTCAGGAAAACAGTTTTGCACACACCTGACGTAAACTACGGCACAGATTGAAACATGAGTGGATTTGTTACAAGACAGACAGCTACCAAGTCTATTTTGGTGGGGAGCAGGGTAGGACTAGATTTAATATCTAATGGTGGATTTAGATTAATTGACAAATCGCTAAAACGTTTGCAAGAAGCCCGTGTACACCATCAGAGTGAATAAACAGGCCCTTGTGTGGAAGCTAGCCTTTGAGTGCACTACTGTATTATGCAAAGTTAGCTCGTACCGTCCCTCTGAACAGATCCAGCATACTAAAACATCATAGTAGGTTAAATAAATGGTGCACATGACCGTTCCTCCTCCCAAACTTCATTTGTTAGCAAGCTTTTCATTCAAATGATTTTCAATAGCAGCTCCAAAAGGTGTGGGATCTCTGGTGATGGTCTAGTTTCAGAAACACATTACCGATTGCAGCCTCTCGTCGCTCACCTTTCTCACAGTAGGGCTCGCCCTCCTCCATGTAAAAGGCCTGGTTCCTGATGGGAGTCTTGCATGCTGCACACTTGAAACACTGAACATGGTAGGTCATCTTCAGGGCGTGCATGATTTCCTAGGAGGGGGAGGAAAGCTTGTAAATCGTTTGGCTTCAATGAACATTAAGTCTTGGATGCTGCCTGTGGGGGGTTACCAGTCTAGGAGAAAACAGCCGAAATTGCTCAATTCAATACCAAACTTTCTGTGAACACATTTCTCAAATAGGAGAAGTCGACGGGGCCTCTGTTTACTGCTCTCACCCCAGTGATCTTCTTTTTGCATTTGGCACAGTTGGGGGCATAGCGATTGTCATAACACTTGGTGCAGAAGACGGAGCCTCTTTCTTCAAAAAAGCCTCCTTCATCCAGCACCACCTTACACTGGGAGCATGTGAACTCCTCTGGGTGCCAAGAACGCCCCAGCGCCACCAGGTACCGGCCCCTGGAAAGCAGAGAGAAAGAGAGTCAGAGAGAGAACAACACATGAAAAGCATGATTGAGGTTTTCTACAGGGTTTTCTACTTCAGCCAGAAAAAAAAACAAGGCCAGCTATAATGGAAATGTCAGATCCGACAAAGGCACACATGACTAACAGTAAACAGCCAAAGTGCATTGGTTGCTTTGTGGATTGTAAACAAAAATTGAAGACACTCTGAGGAGACATCCACGGCCCTCTATTAGTGACCTGGTAATCACCATTTGTTAGAGAACAATATTTTCCCTCACCTTGTGTGGCTGTGACAAAAAATCTCCCCTCAAAAAGCCACTTTTCATAAAGAGGGAATATTTGCAAAACAGATCTGAGTAATTTGATGATGGACAACACGATGCCACACTTATCCCCAGACCGGAGAATCTCTAGGCTGCCTTCACTTATGAGAAGTTGCGGTCACCATGCTGGCTTCAGCTCAAATGACCTGAGACACTTCTGCAAGTGGTTCCATGGGAGTGAAAAAGGGAAAGTATTTCATAGCAACTTTGAGGTATCATGATGTGAAAGACTACATGCAAGGGGGCATCGTCACCTGATGATCTTTTTACAGGCACCACATAAAGGGGTCCTTCCGCTGTCTTCGGGTGCCTGCTGTGCTGCCTGCAAGATAGAGCTGCGGTTCTGCATGGGGGTGGGCTGGGCTGGCTGCTGGTGCTGGGTCAATACTGTACTGGTCTTGTCTGGACGATAGCGGTCTGCAAAGTTAGGATCGGTGACCCACGGAGGTCGACATGAAGGACCCGAATTGGCTGCTCCTGCGGAGGTCTTGGAGCCTGGAGCAGAGAATGGTTTCCCAAAAAGACCGTCAGACTTACACATGCCCTTAAAAGAAACCTTGAACAAAAGTGAATTTAAGCTTTGACACCATAGAATAAACTCCATGTATTTATGATGTGTGTGTGCTCTTAGGTTTTTGAATAACCGTTCCATTTCAAAACTGCTCTGGCATATAATGATGACTAGCCTCACAAGACTGAAAGACTCTCTTGGACTCCTGTTTGATTTGGCCAACAGGACAAAACCACATGCTTCTCCGTTTCCAATTAGTTTGTTCGGTCTTGCAGATCAGCAGACAAGAAACTCACCATCAGGCTTATCTGCTGCTGGGCCCTTGGCAGGCAAAGGAGATGGCTCGAGGCTGAAATGAGACATGGACTCATTTGAAAAAGATACACACATCCCAGTAAACATGGGGACTCCTCAAGTCTCTCATCAAATAAGACACCGTGTCCTTGATACAGTAACAGGTATTTGATGGAGTGAGAGGTCCAGTTTTACTTGTCATGATTACTCCCCACCTTGTGGGGATGGATACGGACCTGGATGGAGGTTGTAGGTTGGATGCTCTTCCCAACACCTCATGGTGGGCTCGAACATGCAACATCTGGCTCGTCAGTTCCAAAGCATGTGCTCTACCACTGAGCCATCAGCCCCTAAACAATGAAAGGTCTGTTTTACCCTGTCACAGTTAGGCCCCGTGTTGTGGGGATGGACGTGGACTTGGATGGAGCATGAGGGATTAAGCTCTGATGCCGTCCGTGACACCCCGTGGTGAGTTCAAACCCACGACATCTGGCTCATCAGTTCCCGATGTGCTCTGATGCTAAAGAAATCCAGGAGTACCCTGGGCGCCCGATGGCTCACCAGTATGGAGTTAAAAGCCAGTCCCTATACTTAAGCTGGTGAAAATAACAGAACATAGGCAGCTTGTTGCATTTAATGGCCATTTTGCATAATTACACATGAAACCTTTCAAGAAGTCGGCTGTGGAGTGGCTAATGAATAATTGGTACTTTCAACATGATCATTGTGTTGTTTAGCAGATGTTTTCCCTCTGCGGAGACGAGGCACGCTACCGCTCTAATGAGAGAAACCTGAACAGCTCCAAGACTGCCTGACATCACAGAGACTGAACCTCACCTTGCTCACACGGCGACTAATGAAACGTGCTACTCTGTCAGATTTGGATGCGGCGGGGCTGCCTCAGTTTAGCTCTGCGTGTTCGACTCTTTTGATTAAAATGGGTGTTGTGGCATGTCAGACTTCAGCGAGAGATGATGCACCCGAGAGCGATCGCTAAACTCGACTCTGTTTTCAAACCACGACAGACAAATCACAACAACCTCAACTGTAAGCTCCTATGCAGCGTTTCATCTCAGGGTGGGGGCGGGGTAGCAGCGCCTTAGGGCCCCCCTATCATATCTGCATCATCCTAGACGTCATCTAGAGCAAAGTGAAGGCAGCTGATGAAACCATTTCTCATTTGAGGGGAAAAAAAGAACCAAAAAAAGTCATGTTGGCATCCGTATCTATGTGTGACCTGCTCCTTCATCACACTTTATCAGGGGCATGGCTGTTTGTCGGGGAGAGGGTGACAAACACCACTTTCTTGTTAATAGCACAAGCCTGTGGCGGTGCAGTCTGGGGCAGGAAGTGACACCGTCACATCTGAGAGCAGTCAACAGGACGAATCTGCTGGTCATCAAGAATTTGCGAGGAATTCAAACTGGCAATCTCTCAGTTACTGGTTCGTATCTTAACACTTGCCTTCCACCAACCCCACCAGCGTTCTTCTCCCGGTGTAAAGGTGAAATATTCTCTACATTATAAATAGTATTTGGATGGTTTCTGGATTGCTTGTAGCTGTGATATACGTATAGTGCAAAGTTTCTGAAAATGGGGTCATGCTGTGAGGCGTTTGAGTTATTCAAGTTTCCTTTGCCATGAACTAGGTAGGAGGTATGAGAGGCTGATGGTGCACTGAAAAGATGGACGCAGAATATATTATTATTATTACTATTAATGTTTTGATTCACAGCTTTGTATAGAAGATTCAACAGGTGTTCACCTGTGCAGGTATGCTGCACACACCACATCAGCTCGGCTGAGCAGGGTTTTAGTGCCTACTTTAATAATACAAACACAATAAAGGCAGGAAAAATGCCCTCCTAGATCATTTCTACTCCATAGAAAAGATAGTTTTGGGATTCAACTGATCACACATTCATAACACATTAGGAGATCATCTCCTGGATCACCACCATGCCAATGTAGAAAAGCTTCCATCCATCCATCCATCCATCCATCCATCATCAACAGCTTATCCTAGGTCAGGTTGCAGAGTCATGCTGGAGCCTATCCCAGGACTCACTGGATGAATGGCGAGGAAACACCCTGGACAGGGCACCACTCCATCTCAGAGGTTGAGTACTTAGCAGTTCAGGGTCTTGCTCAAGGGCACCTCGACATGCTTTCTGAAAAGACCAGATATTGAACCAGCATCTTCTGATTACTAGACAACTGCTCTAGCCCCTGAGCTATGTACTCCCAGCCAGTAGAGAAGCTTGCATGTACTAATGATCCCAAGAGCTATGCTGTCCAGAGCTTAGCTCCTGGTAGGGTCATCCCAAGTGGAAAGGTCAAGGGGGAGTTTCCAGATGAAGCACAATCCAACTAAGACCTCAATGGTGGAAGAGGTCTCCAGGGCACTACAGCAGTGAGGGCAGATGAAGGCTGTAACAGAGGGTGGTCCCTAATTGTCTTGGTGGTTCATGCCAATTGACTCCAGCGACCCTTGCCAAGGAGTGTGGTGGCTACGAGCACATCAGCCTCTCCACATAAAAGGCTGTCATATGCAGACATCCTCTCATTATGTGGCTCCAGGATCGGCCTCTAGGCCACACTGAAGACTCAGAAGGATCCAGAGAGAGGACGGTCACACTCGACCCTGAGCGACTGCAGCTGATGAGGATGATGATGATGAAGAGGAACATCCTTCAGTCCTGTTGTTGTTGTTGTCGTCCACCTTTTGGACTTGAAACACAGCAAAATGTATCAATTGCTCTTCCTGACCCTCTGATATCCACATTAACATACTGAACAGTGTCAAGCGCTTCTTTGTTTAAAACCTGTCACTTTTCAGGCACTTCCCTTGATTAAAACTGAGAAGTCAGATGGATTGATCGCCTCACAAGGAAAGACCATTTTATCCCCTACACATAAAAGTTTGGTGGGGACCTTTTGCCTGGTGGGGAACTCTATTTCAATATCCATAAATAAAAGTACAACTCTTCCCAAATGACCACACAACACTAGAGGGGGTCAGACACCTGGATGGCAGGTCAAACACCCCTCCTCACCTCAAACCCAACACATTAACACCTGAGCACTGAGGCTTTCCCATGTCATTTTCTGGTAAGGAAGGAGAAGAAAAACAGAGGACAGACACAGAGAAAAGCAGAGTCGAAAGGAGTAATTTTTTCAGATTTTTTTCTTTTTTCATACACATAAATATTTCCAATGACAGCAGAAACGAGACAAAATTACAGTTTTATCCTCCCTCTCTGTACATGACTTGGCTACAAGATGAGGGGCTCTGCAAAGAAAACCATGAAAGATGAAGAACTCAAAACAGTGATGTGGCAAGAGAGAGACAACGAGAGAGAGATGAGAGAGGGAGAGAGAGAGATGAGAGAGAGATGAGAGAGGGGGGGTGCACTGAGTGAGAGAAGGAAGAAGAAGAGGAGGAAGAGCGAGAGCGAGCCTACGGATCAAAGAGGGGTCTGTAGTAAAACACAACCAAAGCTGAATAAAGAACAGAATGGAGCTTACCCCTGCGCTCCTTCCTGCCCCGTTAAGCTCCAACACATAGCACAGCGTAAAATGGGAAATGGGGCTACAGACAAAAGGTGTTCCACAAGGAGCTGACAACAGGCTCAGTATGCAAGGTTCCACTTAGAGCTTTGCTATTCAGACTGTGTAACTTGTACTTCTGGCTTTCTGTTCTCTCTTGGTTTTTTGGTTTAATTTTCTCATTTTTTCATGAAACTTCATTTTCTCCATCCCACTGTTCCCTCCTCTGTTTCTAGAGGGTGAATTTACTATTTGCCGTCGGACAGCTGGCCATGGTCGTCATCTTTGTCATTTCGTCGTCATGGTGTGGCTACATCGCTAGCAGGCTCCGCATCCCCTGACATCGAGGCAACGCTCAGGATTTGATATTGAGGGCACGGGCAGACCTGTCGTGGTGCCAGTCCCTCAGACGGGCGTAGCGAGGACTCTGAATCTCAGTGAGGAACTTTTCCCTAACCACACACACACAGAGAGATGGAGAAAGGGATGGGCAGGAAGGGAACAGAAGGGAAGACAGGACAAGTTGTGGAGTGAGAGGAACACATGGAGAATGTGAAGTAAAGCCCTTAAAAGGTGAAGAAAAGTTGCAGAACAAAGCAAAATAAAAACAAGCCAAACGGCAGAGACAGAGAAAGGCCCAGAATGGGAGGAGCTGAAAAGAAAACAAGCAGCATTAAACCAATTTAGCTGAAAGTTAACCTTATTAGCCAATGAAGCTGAAAGAACAGCACAATTAAATCACCTTCATTACACCAATGAAGCAGAAAGACGTCTACTTGTGATGCCACGCAGCAGAGGAGCGCGTTCTAATGACAGAATTAAACAGAGTTCACTCCAAACATGCCAACGACCGACTGAGCTAAAACCAAAAGCCCTGTGGATGAGCTACGGGCTTAATAGTTGACAATCTATAGTTTCTAAATGATGCTGAACTGAAGCCTTCACACACGTGCACAAAATCAAGACCATCGCTTGCGTTTAGAGTGGACGGAGAGCAAGAATCAAATCACAGCACTGCCACACAGGACTTTACCTGGCCCTCTTCATGTTCTCATCGTCCGGGTCCTGCACTGAGAGATCCAAGAGAAAGACGCATCAGCGTACCTCACCGACTCACATAAAGATGCCCATATGCTTGTTTTCACAACAGTCCAGACCTGTTACTGTACCAGAAGCATGCACAACCATATGATAAAACATGACCCTTTCAACTCCAACTAGGTCTCCTGTGTCTCTCCTCAGCTAGACATGTGTGCCACTTGCTCATCATACCAGTACAGCAACTACATTCACAGAAAGTTAAAGTACACTCAGCAAGTGTAAAGTAAAATATCCCTGGAATGCCAAGAACCATAAAGAATATGGCCCCCAAGCCACGGATGAGTTAAGAGCCTGAGGAAAACACAGCCTTCCTCTGTCTTTCCTGCAACTGTCTAATGATCACTGTGATCATCCCATCAGCTCCTATGGTGGCCAGGGTTTGGTCCCCGACTTACTGAAGTCAGTGCCTGTGAGCTGGGCCAGTATGCGGAAGGAGCGGGACTGGGTGGTGCCAGTGCGAGGCTGCCAGTCCTGAGTGTCCTCAATCAGTCGCTTCTTGCTGCGGTCATTTGGGATGAAACAGGCCAAATTGTCCGCCCTCAGGCCATGCCTGCACACACACACACACACACACACACACACACACACACAGAGGGGCAGAAGGCCGGTTAGCCCGATCCCCATCAGGAGCCTACTCGCTTACTGCAGCTGAGCTACTCGGGTGACCTTGACAAGGCTAACCACAACAGATCAGGCAGCGATTATGGAGATTACTTAATATTACAATCACATCCCGTGCAAGCTAATGCATGCTCATTATTGGGATTTCTCACAGGCTTGTTGTAAACATTCACATGGACATGATTTCATTAGGGGTGATGTGTATACTGTACATTGTTCTCATTAAATCAATGTGAAGGAAGCTGTCACACTTTAGCGCCAGCCCTTGTGTTTTAGAAGTTGCAAATGCGAGGTTGACAGCTTAAAAAGCATCCTGGGAACAGCATCTCACTTGAAAACATGCTGTCCTGAGGCAATTACTGAACAACCAGAGCAAGTATTTACCAAAACACTGCCTTGAAGAGGATAAAAGATGGATTGTTTTTCAACTATTAAAAAAGACTTTAAGACTCGTCCCCTCTTCGAAATCCTATTTTTTCCCCTTATTTAACCTTATCCCTGGACACTGCAGCTGCCCACTGCTCCTATACAACAGGATGAGTTAAATGTAGAGAACACATTTCATGATAAGGATACAATGACCAAATAAAGTGTCTTTCCTTTCCCTTATTTCCTAATCTGGCCAAGGGCATCAACCCTTCTGCAAGCTCTATAAATCAATAACCATCATCTACAGCAAGCTCATAAAAGCCTAGTGAGTGGACAGGCCAACCTGCATGCAACCGCCCCTTACTTGGCCACAGGGTACATCTCATCATAGAAAGTCTCTTCAACCCTGTGGAACAGACCGCAATCAAGATGAAGTATAGACATATTTGGGCAGGGGAAAAGAGAGAACAGAAAGATAGAAAAAAGATTATAAAATCAAATCCATATAATAGAGAAAGAAGAGATTTTTTTTGGATTGACATTATAAAAAGGAATCATGAAATATGACAGGTTTAGCTCTGGGCCCATGTTTAGTTTCCTAAACCATCCGAGACAGAAAAGATGGTGAGGACTGAATGAGCTTTAGAAAACAGTTGCATAGGTTCTAACTGTGGAGCAAAACTAAATGAAGATGAATATTAATTTGACAAGGCCCACGATTACTCATTTATTAGCAAGTGCAGGAAAATAGAAGAGTTATACTGACTTTTCAAGAGTTTCCATCTGCAGAGTTGATGGGAGAGGGCAAGAGAGAGAGAGAGAGAGAGAGAGAGAGTCAGAGAGCGCAGGGGGGGGTCAGAGTTCAGCTTTACGGACAGGGAAAAGTAAATATGTCAAGAGATGACAGCCGTCGTGCTTAACAGGAAAGGGTATTTTTTTCCACAATAACTGAAAACATGCTGTATGTGACAAAGGAGACGGGCTGTTATTGTGGACAAGCTGCACATGAAAAAGATGACGGTGTGAGTACGTCAAAGCCCACTATTCTCTTTTCGGAATGACATTCTGACCCAAAATGATGTGGCAGGTTCAGCAAAGCCCCTACCATTCTGCTCTCCTCTCTTCCCATGCAAAACAAACCCTACTCAGACTTATGTCAATAGCCACCATATTTGCCATCGGGGGCTGTGCCGATTGCTGGGCTTCACACGAACGTCCAATATTTCCAATTTCTGCTGTATTATCAAGTCAGGATTAGTAAATTCTGTTGTAGTGATGCATCATGATGTCAATGTAAGCTCTGGATACACAGCATCCAGTCAGACCAGTTCCAGTACAAGCCTGGGCTCATTGCATGCCCTACGTATCTGCCAGACTCCATTGTTCCCAAAGTTGGGAGCCGACAGGGACGCCTTTAAACTCACCATTCTAACTGGCATCCATCTATTCTTTGGCTGAAAATTATCACAGTTGCCCCAGACAGTAGAACATCTCATCCATGTGAAGCATCTCTAAGTAAGGCAGAGGAGTAATCCTGCACCGCCATGGTACAAGCACTTTGAGAACTCAGCAGGTTTTAATGGGAGAGAACTAAAGTGAGGCTAAATACAGCAACAGACAACATCTAGCCAATGCCAAAAGTGAGACACCCACCCCCATAACAGAATCCAAACTGCCCTCCATTAAAAGACCTCTTTGCCCACCACAAGGAGACACTAATAGCTGGCTCTTTATGCTACCCCGCACCTCTTTGGTCAGCTTGAAAATGTGTTTCAATCCATTACCAGGACACTCCCAATACATTTTGCATGTAATTTTCTGTCTGCAACCATTTTCAATGAATCTGAAATTACTGCTTTGGAATGATAAATTACAACATTTGGTCGCAACTGTGAATTTCGTCTCATGTTGTGCAAGCTGAATTTTTTTTTTGACTTCTCCAAAAACACAATTTCGACTCACACCCACAGTTCAAAACCTTAATGGAAAACCAAGAGATCAGAAACCCAATGAACCCTCAAGTTTCCATCGACAACAATATTACATCTTCCCCGCCACAGTGGATGGAGAGAGAGCGGAATAATAATGATCTGTATAGTCAATAAGACATGTTTTTTTTTCTGGATTTGGTCCATAAAACTAATTCCGTGCACTCATTTCCAATCAGGCTTTCATGATGTCTGTGAAAGATATGCATAAGTCAGAGTCCTCAAAGGAGTTTCTGTTGTGCCACATAATCACATTTGTTCAATTTCACAACATTATGACAAGAGAACACGCGTCACACGACGTGCTGGCCATTAGCTGCCACTGGTGTATTTGCTGCTCCTCAACAACTGCATTTTCTTGTTGATGTGGTTTGCCACAAAATCATTTATAGGTCAAAGATAGTGGTTAAAATACACCGTGCGGTGCATTTTAGATTAGTGGTGTATGGATTAATACAGATCACCTCAATAGGCAGGTGGTTATCACATCAACACATGCCATAGTTTTTCCCATATTTCTTGTTCACATCACTTCAACACAACCTCAAGAAATTAACTAGCCATGTCCCCTGCAATTTATGATATTGTGATTTTTTTAGGGGGGTATATCAGGGGCAACAGCGCATGAGTTTGGGCGATCGTTTTCATAATAGGAAGATCGGTGGTTCAATCCCCAGTTTGTTTAGTAAGTGTTTGAAGTGTCTTTAAACAAGACACGGAACCCCTAACTGCTCAGGACAACAAATGAAAGTCCGCCTGGTGGTGAAATCTGACCTGTGTACATTCTAAATGTTCATTAATCTGCACTGTCCCCATAAAGAAGATTATTATTGTTATTATTATAGTTCTCTTTGTGAACTGATGAGGAAGATGTTGTTGGTTCGAATCCACCACAAGGCATCAGGAAGGCCTCGATCCCCTAAACTCCATCCATGTCCACACCCACACCGTGGGGAGTAATCATGACATGTAAAAATGGACCTGGACTATTATTATCATTTCCCAACATAATGACATAAACATAATCCTAAATCTTGATACAGTGTATGCTAGCCGTTTACATAAGAAGGCTAGCAACCCACCCAGGTCACTGTCTGTCTGCCCCCTCGGCATCAGGGAAGAGATCCAAAGTCCACAATGGGACCTTGAAAACAACAAAGTTACATTCTGCGTCCAGATGGGACTGTTTTTCCATTTGTCCACCTACCCATTGTGTGGCTGCTGCATAGTGGCGGGGCCCTGTGAGCGCTGAGTGTTAAGTTTGGGCGAGTAGGCCACAGGCTTAATAACAGGACCTGAGTTGGCACTATCACCACCAGCTGCAAATGGCCTCGCCATCTTGTTAATGGCCGTGCTGGGGGCAAATGAGTACTTTGGCTGAACTGAGGCAGGGGCAAACGAATCCTATAGGGTGTGAGAGAGGAAGACAGGGAGAGTAGCACACCACACAACATGCAGTTAGAGATTTTACACACACACACACACACACACACACACGCACGAAC
>OMLC01013503.1:4033-25160 GCA_900302585.1 Regalecus glesne | reverse complement strand
CTATGAAGTCCAAAATTATCCTCAGGAGTGCAAGACAGCATGGTACGCATTGACACGATATTGTGCTTTTGCTTCTAAACAAGCTATTTTACTGTAGGTAAATGACATGTTCACAGTGAGATGGCTATCTTTCGAATCTATAATAATAATAATAATAATAATAATAATAATAAAAATAAAATATGTTCATGAAATGCGTGTTCATGAAAGCACCATTTTCATCCCCCTCTCAGTCAAGAGTTTAAAAAGCTGGCAGAAAAGTCCATCTTTGCTCATTCATCCTGAAGAGTTCCAATCTCTCTTGGTGATGAGACCATTTGAAAATGTGTGTCTGTGCAATTGCAATTAAACTGACTGAAAGGCATCTTGGTTAAGACTACTCTCTTAGAATGGAAATTTCCTAAACATGGATTTACGTCAGAAATTACAGATCAGATAACCCCCCCCAGTGAACCCAGCTAATATTAACCCAGAGGAGGCTTGGTGCCTAGTCCACTCACATCCTCTGCCTATGAAGAGGATGTCAGTTGACCTGGCTGTTCTTTAATGTGGCCTGGAACATGTGCATTTAGAAATGGTGAAAATGCATTTAAAAGCTTTTTATTATCATCTATGGTGTCTGGATTACCATTGTTCTTGCTAATGTTTGTGAATATCTCTTAGGTTCCTGGGTCGCAAAGTTTGAGAAGAGATACTGTCCTCTACCTCAGTCAAGCAAATCAAGTACTATCTTCCAAGAGTTTCAAAAGAAGTTCAAGAAGACTCACTCATCTGAGGACCAATGATACAAATACCACAGAGGCTCTGATGACCAGACAAAACATTTTTTCTTGGAGTGGTGGATTATCTTGTTTGTTCAGGCACAGGTGTTGGAAGCCAACACTATTCGGGCATTATTGTTGCGGATGTTTTTGCTCAGCTTGAAGTTACCTGTTTTTGTGTTCCTGTTTTTAAATGTTCTGCCTTTACAGATTGTTTTAATGTCCATTTACTGAAGATGATTTTTTAAAGTCCTGCATGCACTGAAGGTGTTAAAATTATTTCTGCATTTGTTAAACCAGTGTATTCCTGTCTGATCCCTAGGAGCTGTATGGGTTAAATTCAGAGGAGAACATTAAGTACTTTTACTTTTAAATAAGTCACTAAAAAGTTGAAGGGAAAGGACTGGATCCAATGTTTTAGATGGTTCTAGTATTACATTAGATCTGGATAAGAAACCCAGAGTGAATACAGTATATAAGACATGGCAGCAAAGGACCTGTGGCCAGATTTGAAATTTTACTTGCTTACAATCAGATCGGATCCAACAGGATGCCCCTGAATGCACTTTGGAAACTTGTTTTACAGAATGTAGGTGTTGATGAATATATACTCATTTTGTACTGTACGTTTCATTTGTAGACATTTGAAATTTTATACAATGTATGTTTTTTTTCCATTTTGGAATGTTCTTTTCCATACAAACCATATAATATTTTGCATCCTCACTTTCCTGCTGTTGATCAGTGTACAGGTAGAGAGGAAGGGCTGTGAACATTAGGTGGGGGCCATATGTAATTTTGCAAAACATGGATGTATACCCAATGCCTTACATAGGAGGGAGATTAAAAGGACGTAGTGTTACTTATAAAATAATCTAGGTCTATTGTCCATCACCCCTTAGACAGTTGAACGTGTAGCGTGGTACATTCTATGTCCTTTGATTATACCCCTGTTGGATTTTCATTAAGTATTGCACACAGTTTGTTGTGAAGGGTCGAATTTTTTTTTTTTGTAATACATTACTCCCTGTATGGTCAAATGTGGTTAATTTGACCAGCTGGGGCAAATTAAAAAAATGACTCCGGTGTTTTAAATTTAACTGCTGCTTCATCCTGAAAGCATGGGGGTACAGTGTTTAGCACCGTTTCCTCACAGCAAGAAGGTCCCGGGTTCGAATCTTGTGTGGAGTTTGCATGTACTCCGTGTCTATATGGGTTTCCTCCTGGTGTTCCAGTTTCTTCCCACCATCATAAAAAACATGCATGTTAGGGTTGATACTCCTGCCTCTGTCCCTGAGCAGGGACATAGAAAAAAGAACTAGAGTTGGTCTTCAGGCGTTGCAGCTGCTCACTGCTTCAGTAAAATGGAATTAGTTGAATGCAGATATCAATTTTCATTGTATGCGAGTACAATGAACAATGTATAAAGCTGCTTTATCTTAAATCTGTTTGCGATCTGTTTGACCTCAAAGATTTATTTTTTTAAGTTACACAGGCATCTCTGTGCAGTCTACTTTTTACTCAACGGGATTTACTTCCCGTGTATTAAAAGAAGAAAGTTAAAAGTTAAGTCAACTTTATTTTTATAGCCCATTACCACAAATTTTTCTCAGTAGGTTTTAACACAACATCCTGTCATTAGACGTAACATTAGATACGGAACAACTCCCTTAAAAAGCCCTTTCAACAGGGAGGAAAAATAGGAAGAATCTTCAGGGAGAGAAATAAAGGAGGACTCTCCCAAGACACAGACATCCAATGGATGTTGTGTAAGCAGAATAAAACACATTTTACAGAACATAACAGGATAATGTAATCATAATGGAATTACAAGAGATATAATAATGATCTTCTTTATAGGGACAGTGCATATTAATGAACATTCAGAATGTTAATATGCAAGATTTGGCCACCAGGCTAATTTTCATCAAATGAAACCGTCATGTGTCCTTGAGCAATCCACCAAACCCCCAACTGTTCAAGCCTTGAGATGGAATGGCAACGTCTCCAGGGTTTTTCCCTGTCCTTCATCCAATAAGCACTGGGATAGGCTCAAGCATGACCCCGCTACCTGACCTCAAAGAAGTGGCTGACGAGGGATGGATGAATGGATTGATGATGAACTTTGAAGGGGCTACATTAGCTCAGCAACAGCGCACGGACACCAGGGAACAACAGACTAGGTGCCAGGGAGGGCACCCATCATGGGTATTTCTGGCTCCTTGATAGGAAGCCAATGAAGGGAGGCAAGAATTGATGTAGTGTGGCCAAATTTTCTAGTTTTAGTAAGGAACCTGGCTGCAGCATTTTGAACCATCTGGAGATTTTTTGTAGCATATGGCAAATCTGAAGCCAGAACATTACAGTAATCAAGTCTGGATGAAACAAATGCATGTATTAGAGTCTCTGCAGCAGCAATAGGCAAATGAGACTGAATTTCAGCTATATTATGGTGCCAAGATTTTTAGCTGCCATACTTAGTGAAATCTTGGAGTTGTTGATTGTTATTGATACCTTGTCAAATTGATGTTTGTGTCTGGATGGGCTAACGACCACCATCCGTCCATCCATCCATCCATCCATCCATCATCAACCGATTATCCACTGTCGGGTCGCAGAGCCAACGACCACCATCTCAGATTGATCTGAATTTAAAAGCAGGAAATTTAGGGACATCCAACTTTTCACATTAAACACGCCTTGAGATTAGTCATTGGAGTATCATCATCAGGCCTCAAGGGCATATACGGCTGAGTATCATCTGCATTGCATTGGAAATTAATTCCATGAATGTCTGATTGGGTCAAGAGATGACAAGTGTAAAGGGCTAAGAACCGAGCCCTGAGGTATACCATATTTAACATCCGAGAATTTGATGAAATGCTATGACGGACACAATATCGTCATCCAGATAAGTAGGACTTAAGCCAAGAGAGACCTGAGCAAGAGACCCCAAAATGACAATTTATTCTGTTTATTGATATTGGAGCAAGCTCGGGGGGGGGCAGTCAGGAACCAGAACCTGGGTCACGGAACGTTTATCACTCTGATCCTCACACTACCCCCTTCCTTCAAGAGGTGCATTCCCATGCTTCATCTTAGCGGCCTGGAAGCTCTCAGAGCACAGAGTAGGAATCCAAGTCGATGGACAATAGGTCATTTGGCCCTCTCGTTAGAGCAATTTCAGTCGCTTTTTGACAAGTTTAGTCACACATCCCCATCACATCCCCCTGGTGTGGGATGTGTGGGGGGAAATGGAGTTAAGAGTGATGGTCTCCTGGAATGTAGACCTCCCCTGGGGCAAGAGAATCCCATCAGGGGCCAAACAATGCCCTATTACGCATTTGTCATATGGGTGATGATATATGAGGGGCCATGCAAGCGTTCAGGTCTTGCTTCCAATCCCATCAAGAGGCAGACAATGCCCCATTACTCACTCATGTAAGAAATAGATGTTCACATGACAGACCCCTAATCTATGCAGAAACAAGTGTTTCATATGCAGGTTAGCTACTGAGTGGACTTTCAATGATAATGTGTGCTACTGACAGCATTGTCAGAGGGCAACAGGTATACTATTACCCCGGGTGATCATTCCTTCTTCACATAGATAGCATCTCTGACTCCCTGCTCAGATCAGCGTTGGCTCAGGAGCCAGAGCAGGTTTTCATGTAATCAGGACGCCACTGGTTCGATCCCAAGCGCCTTCAGAAAGTGTGTTGAAATGGTCCCCTGACCAAGACATTGAACCCCTAACTGCCTCCCGGCCACCGCAGCTACCCACTGCTCCTAGACAGCAGGATGGGTTAAATGCAGAGGGAAAGTTTCATTGTAACAATCAAATGAGCAAATAAAATGGCTTTCCTTCCGTTTCTTCGTTTCCTTCCTCTCTATCAACGACGTGCACATCCTCATCCTGGAAAGAGTGGCCACCGGCCTGTAGAATGCTCTGTCAACATCTGTTTGGTTTCCCCGGTGTACGAGTCAGCAGTCCTCCTGGTACCTCACAGCTTACACTATATTGGTATCACAAATATGTTCTATCAGTTCATCTGGAGGCAACATTTATGGACAGAGAGATGAACGTCACCTCCAGATGAACTGATTTAACTTTTTTTGGTGATTTCCTTTCCAGAATTATTGAACACGGATAAAGACAATATCTTTTATTCGTTCTGATCTTTTGTGTGGACCAACTCTTAGAGCAGGCATGAAGCGGACATAGCTATACTGGGAGGAAATGACTGACCTACATGGAGAGGAAATCACCATCCAGAGGGGGTGGTGCCGCCAAATTCATATAAAGACACGACCGAGCTTACAGAGCTAGTCTGCTCTCAAGACTAGCGCTGCTTCTTCCTCGTTCATAATTATACATCCCTACATGAATCTTATAGAATTCTCGATAACTTTGTAGAAATCCGAGGAACCGGAGGGGACCAGAAAGAAGAAAAGACACAGATACCTCATGATGACTTCTGGATGTTGCAGACGCTGCAGTTCCACTGAAGATGTGAACAGCAGCATTTTCACCATTTCGGGTTAACAGATAGGATTAAAGTTACAGTGTACGAGATCTGCCCGACTTGTCTTGAGGATATAACATTTCAAGAGAAATCTAAATCCAGTAACGTCTGCTCCCCTTGGCGGGTTTGATTTTTATCTTTGTACGTACGAAATCTTCATTCATTTTATGCCGTTTCATCGCTTTCTTTTTATATATTCTGTTGATCTTGTACCGTAATAATTCTTCACACCCTGTAGTGGGCGGTAAAGTAACCGAAGAAGAGAAGAAATATAAACCTATTAAACACAGAAGAAGAGTAAGCGGAAGGAGTAAAGAAGGAGTAAATAAAGACGAAATAGCGCGTAAATTTCAGTTGTAAACATCTGTGTTCGGTGCCACATACAAGAGCCAAAGGCAGTAATACGATAACAAAATGACGGTGGACTCTCTTTTGAATATGTGAGTAATATAAATCCACCCAGGGGTTTTGGTCTTTGTGCAGTTATTGTTTATAAGGGTGGGGATGCCTACAGTCAGCTTAGACTGAAGATGTCAGATGTATGTGTGATGAGAAACATATTTCGATGAACGCTGTATCCACATGAGCTGAATAACTTTTTCGTGAAAACCAGGGAACAAACCCCCAACAAGCTTGTAAGGTCTTGACGTTAAAATTAGGAATGGGTTGAAGTTGCGTTTAAGACGTTTCATGTTTCAGAATATTTGTTTCAGACGGTTATGGGTTCAGCCATGTCCAGAGGTAGGTGAGGTTGCTGTATTAATCTGGCAATGATCATTACCATTTTTCATAACGTAAAGGATTTTAATCAATTTTATGGAGGATGCCACCTTTCAGCTGCTGACTAGCACAGGGTAAGCTTGGCTATAAAACGTATGCGTGGTGGGATTTTGACTGTATTAGGTCGTTTTCGTCCATTTTTGAGCGGTCCTACTGTGGCTTTCCCGTGATTTGATTGGATTTTATGTCAGGAAGTGTTAAGAGTGCATCCCGTTTCCGTCCTTCCATGGGCCAATATGCCTCTTTATTATAGGATCACATGAACACAGAAAGGAAACCGAATTCTGTGGTTGGCGTTGACCATAGCTGTGCCAAATCCATACGCAAACTCGAGCATCTGGAATTTAGTATCCATCCAAAGCAATTTCAACCAATCAAATCTTATCTCTCTATCCCTTTAGCATAGCCCTAAAAAAATAAAATAAAATAACAGTAAAAATACAACCAAGGACTGCCCAGTTATAAAGGTAATACATCAGTTTATAATACAGGCGTTTGTTCCAGAAGAGTACCTTCTTTTACTTCGTGTCGAGTCAGTTAAATCAATCATAATTAAACATTTTAATAGTCAATGGACACATAAAATTGAACGTACAATTTCAGTTCAACACTGAAAATTGGGAACATCACTAGTAGCAAACACATGATTTGCTCAAGCTTCTGAATGCATCATATGCTCCCTGCAGCTTTTTGTTTTTTGCTTTACTATGATTGCACCTCAAGAGGGCTGTATAGACTAGAGTATAATAGGACTTAAAAGAGCAATTTCAACATTGTAGTGAGAGCAGATGTGTACCTGTCGCATAGGGAACCTATAAGGCGAGGGACATACAGGAAGTAGCCATGTGTAGAGGGAACACACTTAATACAATGAACTGCAAACTACTGGTTGGCTCCACCCGGAACTATATACATTCGACATGAGCAGTACATGTTAGAAAAAAAAGCATATAAATAAATATACATTGAAAAGAACATGTGATAGTATTACCCCTTGTTGAACCCCATTGGTCACTTGGAAAGGTGCAGATATACTCTTACCCATCCAACTTGCATGGTTTGACATTAATGTTTAAAATGCAAGATCCTTATAAAATTAGACGGGACCCCTCACTTTTTGTTGTTTAACAGACAGTTTACCATGATTAAATGATCGAATGATTAAAAAAACTTTTGACATATCCAGATAAGTCAATTTAGTTTTATATGTATAGCCCATTATCATAAATTAAAACATGGCCTCACTGGGCTTTATGCTAACACAACATCTCGTCCTTAGATCCTTGCATTGGACAAGGAACAACTCCCTAAATAACTTAAACAGGGGGAAAAAGTAGGAAGAAACCTCAGGGAGAGTTACTGAGGACAGACAAGCATGCAATTGGTTTTGTATACATATAATACAACGATTTACTCATACAACACTGAGAGGATAACAGAATTATAACGGATTTATAAGAGATTTAATGATGTTAATTATAATTTCCTTTATAGAGACCATGCATATTAATAAACATCTACAATATAAAATTGCCAGGTCTAGCCACTAGGCTAATTCTCATCACGTGAAGAATGTGTCATTGACTTAGACACCAAAACCTCAACTATTCAAGCCTTGAGATGTAATGGTGATCCATCCAGGGTGTTTCCCTGCCCCTCCCACAATGAGCAATGGGATAGGCTCCGGCATGACCCAACCCCAGCCAAGCAGCTGAAGATGGACAGATGTGTTGATGAATGATGAACTGAAGAGGTTGCAGTAGCACAACAGCAGAACACACCAGGGATCAATGAACCAGGCATCTCAAGTCTTTATATCTTTGTATTGTCTACATTGCGACAGTCCTCATACCATGTCAAGTCTCATGATTGCTGGTTCAAACACTTACCCAGACTGTTCACTATTCATTGAAAAGGGTGATTGAGAAGAGGGAAACACTCTTAGGCACACGGCCCTGATATGAACCAGCTGACCCTACTTTCTTCTCTGTTCACATGGCGAACAGAGAAGGAAGTAGCAACTCATTGCACTTACTGAGCAATGAGTTGCATGTGAGATTGTTAATGGCTTCCCTACCATCCATCATACATCTACCCAAACGTTTCTTACTCCCCCGGATTGAAGGCAGGACTTAAACAGGAATTTTATTTTTGGTTCATTACATTACATTACAGGCATTTAGCAGATGCTCTTATCCAGAGAGACGTACAAGTGCATAGGGTCAAGGTATAAAAGATACTGGTTCATGCACCACAGACAGATAGTCGTACTTGACGCAGGGTCAGCCACAGGGCCAGCCAGCTAGTGTTCTGCCCTATGAATGCAGAGATTCAGTATGCTTTGATTGGTACCTCTGATGATCTGTGTATCTATGTCTGTATTTGCAAGCCTTCATTGCATAATGTGCACTGCAGAAGAAAGTAAACTTTAGTGGTACCCATTAGTGATAAGTGATTGATTTTGTCTATATTTGCTGCTGCTATATGTTCAGCTGTGCAGGTTGTGTGGCGACCTTTGTGGACCATTTCCTCTGTGACATCAAGACCTTACCAGAGAGCATTAAGGACAAGCTTATGCAAATAATGACAGCAAGAGGAACAGTCACTGACCTTAACATCGGTCAGGTAGGGCCGGCATGATGATAACTGAGACTGGAAAATAACTGGAGTTGGTCCCCGGGCGCTGCAGCTGCCCACTGCTCCTATATAATAGGATAAGTTGAATGCAGAGAACAAATCTCATTCTATGTATGTACAATGACAAATAAAATAATATTCTTTCTTCATGTGCGTCAACGTTTCAAACCCCAGGTTTCGTCTTGTAACAGGGCAGTAAAGAAGAATTTGACTGTTAGTCACAGATATCTCTGACTGAGGTGCTGCCACCATTGGTTATGTGGAACAGTCGAATTGGAATCAGAATCAGTTTATCGACCATGTAGGTTTTCACATACATGAATTTGACTTCAGTTTCATGGCTCTCAGGTGCTTCACATAGAATGACAGGCTAATTCTCATCATATGAAGAATGTGTCAAGTGTCCTTGAGCAAGACACTAACCCCCCAACTATTCAAGCCCTGAGATGGGATGGTGATCTGTCTAGCCACCCCAATGAGAGCTAGGATAGCCCCCAGCATGACCCTGTGACTCAAGCCCTGGGAAATGGCTAATGATGGACTGCTGGATTGATGGATGATGGACTTTGAAGAGGCAACATTACCTCAGCAGCAGAGCGCACACACCAGAGATCAACAAACCAGGCGACACAGGCCCGACTCACCCAGTACAAGTCTTCTAGGCTCCTCCCCGGTCACATACACAGAAGAATAGAAAGAAGAAGACATCATTCAGAGAGAGAAGAGACATGTGAGAAGAGAACAGTTCGCATTAGTCAGTAACACGTCCGTGTGGATAGATTAAGATTCATGAAGTCCATATCCATGGGAGAGGACAGAATAATATGAAAATGTAAGGTTAGCTAGGAGATGTCTCGACATGGTTCATGTAATCTGGAGGGCTGATGAAACTTAGAGGAACCCTTTAAAACATCTTTTGAACCCCCACAGGAGGGTCTCGCATCATCTTTTGACAGAAAGTGTCTTTCTAGAAAGTACTAGGGATGGGAGGCTGGATGTTGCAGGTTTGAATCTGTAGCAGGGCATCAGGAAGGGCACCTTAATTCCCCATGTTCCATCTAAGTACGTGTCCACTACCAAAACATGGGGACTAATTGTGACATGTGAAATTGGACCTCTCGGTAGGGCATGGGGGAGCATATCAAGGTTATGTGCGTTATTCTGTTGCATCCTGCATTGTAAAACATCCGTTGGATGACATTGCTTTTTGTCTTGTTCTCAGTTATTGCATCCAGGGATACAGCTGCTGGATCTGCAGGGCTGTAAAGTGTCAGACTTGGCCCTCCAACAGATCTGCTCCCCACGCCTCAAGACTCTACTACTCGACGGCTGTCAGAGAATCACCTCAAAAGGTAACCTGTTAACTATGAAGGCGACGCCCCTCAGTCAGTCATTCATGGATGGTATTGTTATTTTCCATTTGCCATAAGCCAGGAGAAAAAACAACTGAAGCGTCATCATATGATTTCAATCAATTTTGAATTTGATGGTCTTTCATGGAGAATAGAAAACAGTGTGTTGATGGATGCTCAAAAATCCGGGTAAGGAAATCACAAAAAAGTTGAATCGGTTCAACTGGATCAGAAGTTCATTCAGAAACGTTTCTGGATAAACTTCTGATCCAGCTGAACCGATTCAACTTTTTTGCAGATAGAAAACAGTGTTGCCGACTCCCGCGATTATCTATAAGGACTTGGCAAAAATAGGGTTGGATTCTCCTTTTCTGCTTCAGAAATGACCATCATGATGACATTTTTGGATTTAGAAACTCCCATCATATTACAAAAAGAGGTGAATCTGTTCAACTGGATCAGAAGTTTATTGGGAAACGTTTCATCACTCACCAGGTGACTTCTTCAGTCTGAGCTGAAGGCAAACATCCCCCTCCTTATAAACAGTACCTTGAAGTCAAGGTACTGTTGATGCCATGGCAGAGCAGTTAGGGAAAGACAGTCTTGCTCTAGGATTCATTGACACATTTTGCAGGTGCTGGGATCAAACCTGCAACCTTCCAATGGTGTTTTAGAGAGAAATGACAAGATGTTGACGAGGTAGCCACGGAGCAGGACGTTATTCAATGAACAAACACATACAGATGTTCACAGCATAAAGCACCCTCCTATTCTGTTTACAGCTGTTTATATACTTTGTAGACATTGATACTGTTCTAGAGAAAAATGGCACCAACAATGAGATGTAGCCAAGGCAGCCTGAGCGGGATTTTATTCAATGAACACACACTTATAGATGTGCACTGCATAAAGCCCTCTCCTCTTCTGTTCACAGTTGGGATGCACCCTTAAGAATTAGACAATCACTGATCCTCTCACATCCATCTCACATCCAAATTCAAAACAACAGGATGTTCTTTTGTTTAACTAAACACTTTGAGAATTTGGCAGTACAAATTCTTTCATGAGCTTGAACAGGAAAAGGCTCTGCCACCACCTGACTTCTTTGAAAAAAAATAATAATTGGGCCCTGTATTTTGGGATCTCCCAAAAATACAGTGTGGCAAATCCAAAAAGCCTCTAAAATGAAGACAAGATGTGTAATAACCTTATGACCTGTGTAATTTGAGTAGGTCAGCCGAATCTATATAGCATGCATTAGAGAGTATGGCAATAGAGTAAAAAGTACTGTATTTCAAAACAATCATGAAATTATTTTGATGCAATGTGTGAGACATGTTTCTCTGCTCAGTCCCCTGACCTGATAATGTACAGATAGTCCTTCCTGTTGACCTGGTCACATTATTTCTCCCCTATTCTTTCTGTCTCTCTAGGTGTGATAACTTTGGCCTTCTCATGCCCAAATCTACAGAGGGTCAACCTGGGAGACTGTGTGGGAGTGACAGACGAGGCGGTGAGGGCTCTCGCCCACAACTGCAGAGACCTGGAAGTCCTCTCTCTTAGGGGCTGCTCTGCCATCGGAGATGCTGCCCTGCTGGGACTGGCGGAGAACTGCAGGCTGCTCCACACCGTCCTGCTCTCTGGAACACAGGTACCTCGCCTTTAACGTATTTAAACAGAAAAGAGATTCCATCAATCCACCCATTGTTAAACGCTTATCCAAAGTTGGGTCGCAAGGGAACTGGAGCCTATCTCAGTTCTCATTGGGCGAAAGGTAGGGATACACCCTTGAGGGGTTGCCAATCCATCGCAGAGCAATTAGGGGAATAGTGTCTTACTCAAGGACACTTCAACACATTTCTCTGCAGGTGCGGAATCAAACCTGCAACCTTCTCATCACTAGACGACCGCTTTACCCTTTTCTCTAGGCATGCTGTGCCTGTCACAAGTCGGAAGTAGGTTGTACTGATGTCTGCCGGGGTTTTTTGTATGTAAGTTAAACATGGTCACGCTAGCCAGACTCTGCTTCATAGAGCAAGGGTGTGGCTGAGCCCAACGCCAAATTCGAATAATGAGAGATCAGCAACATTTTTCTATTTTGAAGAAGCCTTTCTTCCTTGGTGGAAGGACTTCCACTTTTTGTGATTGTGCTTCACTAGAATTGAGTCAGCAATTCTTTATTGTTTAAGTCACGATGCAAAATATTTTAAAATCTTTGATATTAATGACAGAAAGAGTCAAACATGCCTTGAAGAGAGTGGGATCTGAATTTTAGTCGTATTTATTGATGGTGAAAAATTTCAATATGAAGTCGGTTCTTAGAGTTATGCCTCAGGACCGTTCTGACAACTACCAATCTTGCCATTCTCTGAGCCCCTTGATAGGGTTACTGTCTCTGACCCTCCCATCCTGTCCAGGTCAGCACACATCTGGTCTTCATAAACAAAGGATCCTAGCTGTTAGGATTTCAGCGGTCATGACATCTTACATGGCAAAGAAAGCTTAGGTAGAGTCAGATGGATATCTCCCCTAGGTAAACAATGAGCCTACTTGAGGTTACCAGAGGTCATGCATCCCACATGCCAAAGAAACAGGAGGTCAGGAAAGCCCTAAGTTAAGATGTAGTTTTCTATTATAAACCTAAATGTTATCACTCTAAAACGTGTCTGCTAAATAACTACGATCTGCTATCCACTGAAACCCATAAATACCAGAGGATCTAACAAAAAAAGTTTAATCACTTCATCTGGAGACGACCCGGAGGGGAAGAAACATTTCATCACTCATTAAAGTGACCTCTTTAGTCTTAAGGGACTGCAGGTATCTCCCAAACTTATGAATAATACACTTGTATAACGACTGAAATCAATGACGGTTTCATGTAAAAATTAACCATTGACTGCAGTTTTAATAGTAATGAGTGCTATTTACGTAAGTAAGATTGGGGAATAACTGTAATCACAATATTGTAAGATGGTGAGAGATGGAATATCGAGTGTACATAGACCAGAAGATATCTTTTGCTGTGTTGTTTCTGTGAGGGGGGTATGGCACAGCCCCAACCTCCTGCTTCTGCCCAGACCCTTACTCCTGGCAGTGGGTCTGCTTTGCTGATTTCTGAGGTTGGGAGTCTTTCTGAGCTCCATATTTTTGCATAAAGTTATTTTGTAAAACTTTATCCTTCAGCCTGAACCTATTTTTCACACGTTAAACCACTTTTGTTGTTTCAATCAGCACCAGCTCTTTTTTGTGGCTTTATGCTGTTTCCAGCTTAGATTGGAATTCATTTACAAAAGAATGAAATATGATATGCAGTCAAATTAATCAAAATCACCACAGAAAGGCAATGTAGCAATCATATGAATTGCATTGTCAAATTTATGATGATAAAATCCAAGATGGTTCTGTTAATAGTTAATTGTCCTCAAGAGGCATAAGAGGTGAAAGTGTCACATGACCAAGGCGGATGGAATTTTTGCTCTGCGTTTAACCCACCCTGTTATATAGGAAGAGTAAATGCAATGGCACTCAGGGAGCATTTAGGGATTCAGCTTCTTGCTCAAGGACTCATCGACATGCTTTCTGCAGGGGCCAGGGATCAAACCGCCAATCCTTTGATTACTAGAAGACCTCCTTAACTATGCTGCCCTAAGGCTTGGCTAGATATGAGTTAAATGCAGAGAACACATGTCTTATGTATGTGCGATGACAAATAAATAAAGCTTCTAATTCTTCTTCTCTCAAGAGGTCCCGATTGTTATTTTAATGTTATTCATCCATCCATCCATCGTCAACCGCTTATCCGGTGTCGGGTCGCGGAGATGTTATTCATAAAAAAACTAAAAACGATACATTCTGGCGTGCTACAGCATTCTGTACATCTTATCAATACTCTTACCCAAATCTGTTCATGTTTATCTGGTGTAGCCTAAGGTCTCTTTTCTGGGAGCCCTTAGTAAAGTATCTTACTGCCACTTACTTGATAGAGCCCCGTTATTAGCCACTGGCTTTGAATGTAGATGATTGCTGAACTTTAGGGATGTACCACTTTAATCTGTTAAAGCTCTGAGAGAGTCTGCCCTCCCTCTTTAACTATATGGACATGTGGAATAAGTCATGTGTCCTTCATCTGACCAGGCCCGGGGCTGTCTGTGTAATTCACCCTTCTAATCATACACAGGCTCACCTGCCATGACTCGGACTTTACTGTACTAAGTGTCTTGATGCAGTAATCCAGGTAAAGATGTCCCAGACAGGTGAATCAGTTCATCTGGACCCAACATTTAGTGGAAGAAGTGTTTCGTCACTCACCTAAGTGACCTCTTTAGCCTCAGGTGGCTGCAGTTATCTCCACCCTTTTGACCAATACTAAACTATAGGATGGGTTGAATCCAGAGAACAAATTCCACCAGCCTTAGGTGTTTGGCAATGAAATGGTTCAATATGTCATTTAATGGTGATTTATGTGGAATTGATCAAAAGCTCAGTTGTTTATAAGTATTGTTTCTTGTTGGCCATATACTAATCACTTGGCTGTCAGTGTGTGTGTGTGTGTGTGTGTGTCTGTGTGTGCGGGTGTGCATGTGTGCTTTTTGTCTCTTATTTATAGGTTACAGATGGGGGCGTCACTGGACTTGTCACAGGGCTTTGCTCCAATAACTTGCATGTGAGATAAAAGCTGCTAGAGCCATATGCATTAAGTTACTTCCTTTTGGTTATTTTCTTATAAAGAAAGAACTAAGATGTACATGTTAAAGTGATTTTTGATATATTGTAGGAACTACACGTGGCAAGATGTCCAAACCTGACCGATGCCACTGTGATGGCTGTTTTCACAAATTGCCCCAAGCTCAAAAGATTTGTCTTCAATGACTGTCCTCATATTAAAGGTACGATTATGGGTCACGTTAAACTAGTCACCCTCCCTAGTTACTTTGTGTTTGCACCAGATTTAGTTTTTTTACCCTTTGCTTTCATTTTTTTGTTATTGAGATTTGGATCCATTAACTATCGGTTAGCGATCTCATTTACCTGCTTCAATGTATTGATGATTACTGTATCCATAACTGTGTTTGTTTTGCAGATTTTCATATTTTCCTTTCATTCTTATTATTGCCTCTTTTCCACGCGGCACATATCTTCTCTCTCTCTCTCTCTCTCTCCTCTCTCTCACACTCTCTCATGTAGTAATCTCCTAGAAATCTTGTAGCCAAAAAACCTTGCATAAGTAGCTGTACCTATAGAGTAAAAATAAGTATGCTTCAAAGGATAAACCAACCACACAGAATGATCTCTTCTCTGTGAGACTGACACACTTAAAAAAGGAGTCAGATTTACATGCTGCACAACAGAAGGAAGGATAGGGGAAAAAAGAGAATATGACCTTGAGCCATCTGGTACTCATTATCTTTCTCAGAGGCACAGAGCTAACTCCTTTCCCCAGTTTCTATTACACAAACAAAGGCAATGCATGAGGCATGGTCAGATGACCACTCAGAAAGTCAGGTCAGTTTTTTTGGGTATTGGCCATTATCAAAAATGGCAAACTTTTCTCAGTGTTCTCCCTTGGACCACTTCAAGAGGGAGGAAAGAAAGCAGAACACTTAGTCTTATCACTTGTATGACAGTTTCATATCCCTGGAGTACGTGTAGGCTTTACAAAGACATTTATTGAGGAATGTGTCACAGGACAGAATTCTGCTTTTGCCGCAGGCTGTGGTAGATGTCATACCATGAGCTAATGTAAAAAAAAATACAATAATAAACTATTGACGATATACATTTCAGGGAAAACATCTTGCAGTTGCCATTTAAATATAATTGTTAAATGAATCAGCAAAATCTGCTATCTTTGGTCTGGAGAGACCCTATGATCAGAATTATTTTTAAGCAACACAAATTATTAAAATAGCCTAAATGTCGTCTCTGATCCATCCTCACAATCCACTTAGTGTTACAGTCAGATAGAGTGTTCATGCCTTAAACTTAAAATGTGCATGGTGTGGAAATTCTATCACCAACAGCGTTTCTCTTCTGCTTCCCTCACAGATGGATTTTGGGTACCTATGCAAGATTTTCTGGGTCGAGGAAAAATTCAAGATGTTACATGGACAGTGTATTGAAGGAAAACTTAGAAGTTATGGTATCAATCTGACTGATAAATGCACTAGATGAAGTATCCAAAGCTAATGGAGACTTGGTTTTGATCAAGGAAATAACCCATTGTGTCTGGTTTTAAAGGTAGCCTTCCTGCACTTTGTGCTTTGACGGGAATTGAATAATTTACTTTTAGCAGTGTTGTCAGTTAAGGAATATCAAGACTGCATGTTTTTGCAGCCAAGAGAGGATGACCATCAGCGTCCTCTGTTGTTTATATGTCCTAGAGCACTATATCCCCAACAGTATGTCGGCACTGTCTCATCATTGTCATCTTTTGACCCTCTGTCATGTCTCATTTCCCAAAGGAAAAAACTCCATGCATCTCTTGAACTGCTTCGTTTTACAGACACATTAGATTAAGGCATAGCCTCACATATTTATACCCTTCATTAATTCTTTACAGTCTTTTACACCGTTTGAGGATTGGTTAATAACAAAAAATGGGAGAGAAATACATTTCAGACAAGTGGGGGATCTCTGAAAATGTACTATGAAAGGATTAGTCTAATGTTTACAGAGACACTGTTTACGCTTTACAGACACATTCTTTGCACTAGGGTTTATTTTTGTGACTTTGATGTGTGATTAAATTGTGTAGTTCTCATAGAAACTAGTGTTCATAGGTCATTTCAATGTTAGAAAATGAAAGGGGGTAATATAAAGCAGGAGTAAAGATAGCAAGGTAAATTAAAACTGCCACGGTTATAAATGTTTAAAGTGAACAATATTGAACTGGAGTTAAGAAATGTACTGAGTAATTTCATTCTACTGTCTACCGTGGCCTGATGTAAATAATGAATTACAGTTTCATTTGTATGCACTCGTTTGCTGCAGTCGTTCCTGTTTATCCGGTACCTCGGTTGAAGATTATGAACATGAAATATAGTATTGATGTAGCACTTTTTAATATCCACATTTTTGCCTTTCATTGAAATATGCCATATCCTGGACGTGATCCAGTTGTATCATTGGTATAAAAGTTGTAATGTGATATTGCAGGGAGAGAGTTGGAACAATGTTTTCTATAAGAAGCAATTTACAATGATTAACTACAGTATTAAACCAGTACCTATTATATTTCCAAAGACTATAACAAATGAAAAGCCGAGTTGAATGTTTCAAGGAAAAACAAATACCGGAGGGCTTTCCACTTGACTTTTGTTGTGGCAGAGTTTGCTTTATCAAGCTGTAAAGGGAAAAAACAACAGAGTTCCAGAAGAACTTGTCTTACAGAGATTTTAGTCATAGCGAAGCTTCAACAGGCAGTTCAAGTACAGAGAGGTTTGGCTCCTGTGCATAAAGTGCAAAGAGGATCTGAGTGTTCATCTTTTATGCCCACAATCAAGGTTGACAACTTCCAGATGCCCCCCTCGCACTCCAATGACGAGAGTTGATACAATTATTTGCTAAAATCTGGTAAGGGGCAATGTTAACTGAAGGTGTCATTTGGATATATATGATATTTGCCCTCCTACACTTTCTACCATCGCGTATCAGGCTGTTTGCCTGTGAAGTGAACTTAAAGATAGTGCCTGGTACATCCTGGGTTTTTTTAGGAGGCAAGAAGACAGTATATTAACTGAGTAATAACTCCAACAGAAACAATGAGTTCCAGATGGGGTCCTGTCTCATACATAGGCTATGTCTGTTCAAGGCCCTATGATTAATAGACAGCTGGACAGTGGATCAGTGAACTCACACCATTCAAATGTTGTGTTCCCTTTTTAGATCAAGCATAATTATATAGGACAATAACTCAGACTTCTCTAACACACATATGCATATACGTGCACAGGGGCTTCATTTAGTCTCTCACACTTTACACCTTTACAGTTATGCTGGTACTAATTTTTAACATGGTAAATGTGCCGGATTTGCTGAAATTGGATTCAGGAGACCAAGACAAGGTCCCTTCCATTATTTAAAGTTCAGGATGATAGTGCCAAACAGAGCTACAGGTCAGACCATAGTTCTCTTCTTGAACTGATTCAGGCAGCTCATACTGGACCAGTTGATGCAGGAGCCTTTTGATGCCATGTCCCTCAAACTGGGCTCTCCCTGGATCTCCAATCAGGACATGCGTACCATGAGATTTGATACAGCGATCCAACCAGCTGTGAAGGGCATTTGCGAGGGTCTCCTCATAGAACATATCTCCCAGGAGAATGAGGTCATAGTGTCCAGGCTCAGAACCAATCATGTTGTCATTAAGGCAAACAACGGACTCCAGGCTGTTCAGTTCACAGTTGATGTGGGTTGCAATGCTGGCCACTGCAAAACCAATAGGGAAATTCTATAATGTCAAGATGAATACCAGGATGCATCTTATTCGACAGGCTACTGATTGAAATAACAGCTGTAAAATAACCAGTCACTAGCAATGCTTGGCCAGTATGAAACATTTTATCATGATCATGGGTATTGTTACACAATGTCTATCTATATATCTGTGTGTGTGTGTGTGTGTGTGTATATAATCATCCTGAAAGAACAGATGACACTGAAAGATGATAATCAACCATTTAGAGTAACTGGTGAGCCTTAATTGTAAGATTGTAACACAAACTGGAGGTCTCACCTGTGTCAATATCATTAGCTACCACATGAACAGCACCACATAATTTAGCGGCTATGGACGAGGCCCCGCAACCGCTCCCCAGATCCAGGACGCTCCTGCCCGCACAGACTCCCGGATTATTCAATAGGTATCTGAAGAGATGACAAATCACGAGTTAGTAAGAACTTGCTGCGGGAATGTCTCAATTTCGTCATTCTCATGATGCGTTGTGTAATGATAATCGAGATGAGAACACCTGCAACGCATCTAGATATGAAGTCATCGCTTCACTTTCACAGATTACGTTTGTTTATGAAAGACTTTCATCATTCAGAATAAACTTCTGCCAATCCCCATTCTTACCGCGCAAGGGCTTGTCCACCCGGCCAGTATATTGCCCAGAATGGGTCAGAAAACGGCCAAGTTTCTGGCCTTGCGTCCCAGAACCTACAGTTTGGGGTGAACAATCGTAACTTAATTTCTGGCGTCAAGCTTTTATCCCCAACGATCTCCGTATTGTCCTCTATGAACGCTCTAATATCGCGGTCAGACTCGAAGCCCTTTGAGAAACACCTGCTTATGTTTACGCTAAATGCTTTAAAAGATATGTTAACAAAACGTGCACATCTGCGGTGGTTTATAGCGCTGAGCAAATTGACCATGTTAAAGCTAGCGACGTTAACCTCTAGCAAACTACAGTCATTTCATAAACGTCACACTAAGGTGCAAAAAACGGCTTGTGAGCTAGATGGCACACTTGTTCATTGTTTAACGGACAAGTCCGGAGTGTGGATCGCTGCTACGGTAGCGTTATACACAGCTAGCTTATGCTAATGTTTCCCTCATCCACACACGACTGTTTCATACTAAGGCACATGGCACTTCCTGGTTCCACTCCTCTGAAGTTCGTATAACATTGGTTCCGCGTAGAAAAGTGCCTATTGAGTATGTCTGTCTTTTGTTCGTTATCATTTCCCTGAGTGTAATTCTGCATTAATTAAGAAAGGAACTGTTTGTGATAATAGGTCAATGGCAAAATTAGTCCCAAACATACTGGAAAATACATGCAGTGTGAATAAAAACACGACGGATGCTGCTATCATTTGAATTCAAGGCTTTTGTAATTAGTGTGTGATAAACTTAAAACCTGAGATGAAGGCGTCGTTCTTGGACAGTCATATGGTAGATAAAGGTAAAGAAAAGCATCTTTTCAGGCTTAATAATTCAGGTAGTCAACAAAGTCAAAATAGTTCAATCAGGTCATCCGGACATGTTTAAAACAAAACATGAGTCTGTTTCAACATTCCACTGAATGTCATCCTCAGCTCTCAGTCCAGGAAGTAAGTATGTCAATAAAGGTATTTTATGATGATACAACACAGTACATAATACATCCTGTTCACCCAGTTCTTCCCCTCCAATCTGCTCAGACTGTTGTTTTTATAGATGGCTGCTGTCCATCGGGGCCTCAGGGTCAATTGATCTGATTTCAGTCACGGGCTGTTCCTGTTGTCCTGCTGTGCATGAGCCTTTGCAGTAAGTATGTTTCACACTGCAGACGAGGGAGAAGTGATACGCCTATATTCACCTCCATCACTAACAAGACTCCTTCAGAGAATCAATAATGTGTCCAGGAGCCTGAGACTTTACACTTCAGAAACCAAATCTAAGAACCGTGCTGATAAGAGGATGATGTGAATTTTCGTAGGAAATCACATCGCTTTGGTCCTCAAATCAATATAATCAGCACTTTTGATGCGGTTTATATGCCTCGAGGTTCAATAATTTACTCATGCAACGTATTGAGGGCAAGCTCACACGCTGTATCCTTGATCAAGACATTGAACTCTGAACTACTTAAGCCCTGACTGAGATGGAATGGCAACCTATCCAGGCTGTTCCCCTGCCTATCGCCCAATGAGCACTGGGCGATAGGCATTACATACACCATTATCTCACCATACATACACCATTATCTTACCATACATACACCATTATCTCACCATACATACACCATTATCTCACCATACATACACCATTATCTCACCATACATACACCATTATCTCACCATACATACACCATTATCTTACCATACATACACCATTATCTCACCATACATACACCATTATCTCACCATACATACACCATTATCTCACCATACATACACCATTATCTCACCATACATACACCATTATCTCACCATAAAAACACCATTATCTCCCCATCTGTGAGTTAAAGAGTTTTTTTTTATCTGATCAGGATTTTAAAGAAAAATATAATATTGCACCTGGATCTTTGTAGAAGATTTTCTCAAGTCTCCTATCTCTGTTGAACACCACTGCCAGTGCTAGTGC
>OMLC01013490.1:3187-16933 GCA_900302585.1 Regalecus glesne | reverse complement strand
GTCAAAAATGTAAAGAAATCCAAATTTCCCCTTGCGGGACTGACAAGGGAATCATCATCATCATCAAGTACTTATGAGCCCCTGGAACAAGATCCATGCAGTGGTTGCAAGAAAAAGGTGATACTAGGTCCTGAATCAACTGGTTGATATAAACCTCTTTTGTTTGCAGGAGACTTATCACTTTAGTCTGCGAACAAGAGATAAGGATATGTATTTACAAGCACTTGCACAAATATTTAAACATGGATAAAGCATTGCAATTTACACCAAGTATATATTCATACTTATTGCAATATATCGGATTTTACAACGTTTCCCTGGATGTCTGCCAAAGTGTCACAGTGAGCAAAGCATCGAGTCCAATTCCAACAATGTTAAAACCTGCTTGGTAGATAAAAATGAACTTTGAATCTAATGGTCATTATCTGAACAAGCCTAGAAAATAGCACTACACTTACTGGCAGGAAGAGTCTTTGAGATGCACAAGGTTTGAACAGCTTTTTCCATTCCCTGGCGTTGTCACTGGGGAAGGTAATGGGGTAGTTTGTGAAGTTAAACTGGGCCTGGACCACGCTCGGCCAGGATTCCAACTTGAAGAGAAGACCGGGACATAGACAAGGTTACACTCACCGGTACAGACCTTTAAATTAATAATGGTTTGTGCTGTATATCCAAGTTCATATGGTTTTTCATCTATAGAAAAAGAAAGTGACTCTTGCATCCCGTTTGCTAATTAGAATAAAGCTTTAATGTCCCTGACTAGTACACAAAGAAAAATGTCTTTACTTGATTAAAAACAAAAGTTGAATCCGTTCATCTGGATACAACATTTAGTGGGAGAAACTTTTCATCACTCATCTAAGTGACTTGAGTCTCAACTAACTGCAGTATCCCCACATTTGGATGGTGGCCGAATCCAATGATTGGTTTCATATGCTGATTGGCAAGACCATTAACTAGTTTCAAATGAGGACGTATACATCCTTGAGAGGGAGGAATGCTGGTCCGAGTCAAAGAGGCCATGTCTGTGAAAGGGGATGAGCATCCCTGAAGTGGGGGTGGTCCAGGAGTATATCTGTCTCCATCTTACTGTTGTAAATGGACTTGTTCTTATACATCACTTTTCATGTGCAAATTCTCTTCACCATTCACTAGAATTACAGCTGTAATGAGTTCTATACATAGGATTGGGGAATAGTTGTTATCCCAGTGCAGTGGTAAAGTGTGCACCTCCAAGTGGGGCACTGGAAAACCACCTGTGTTCATATTCAAATTCTTTAACATCCCAAACCCTCTATCATGCCCTTATCTTGCTTTCTAAACATTACAGCTTTGCTGAAGCTGGTGTGCAGATGGTCCTCAGCGAAGATGTGGAAGTGCAGGGCTTTTTGGCTGAAGAGCACACTGGACTTCAGCATGGTCAACGTCTCCTCTAGTCTGGGGCCGCAGGCCACCACAGCCAGGTGCATTGTCTCATCTCTGCTCCTATGGATGGCTGAGCCCGGCCCCTCTCTAAGAGACCGTAGAAACACACTTTAAACAACTCATTCTGTGAATTACAAAAGGTCATGTGGCATTCCAGTAAACTCGGGAAGTCAGGAGTAACAATGTTCTACTGGGAAAAATCCAGTGGAATGTCCCCTGAAGTCGGTATTCCAGTTTGGAAAACCCTGAGCAACATTTGTCATTGAAGAGTTTTCTGAGGTTAATTTGTTTGACCTCACAGAACATGAAGACATACGGTTAAATATTTTTCTAACAGTATAACATTGCTTTGATTATCATTTTGAAATTCATAACCAATATCCAAGAACCATGTTGGTTTTATTCATGAAGTGTTGGCAACTTTTTTTCCTTAAAAAACAAAATGTATACCCCTTTTTCCCCACCTGAATTCCCTACTGCTGGGTCAGTCTCTCTGATCCCCTCTAGAACATCAACAGGAAGGAGGAAGTGGTAGCATGTGTCTCCTCCAAGTCACATGACCACTAGCCCTCACTAGTCCACACATCATGGTCTGGTGGGGAAAGCACAGTGCTTGGCCGTCAGAGGAGAATGAAGCAGAGTACTTTCCCTTCACTTAACCAAGAGGCCTGGACGACCCAGAGGGGGACACTAGTGAACCCAGAATACTTTATCCAACCTAACCCTTATACCCATGTGAGGCTTAGCCAATTATGACCCACTAACTATGGACCTCTGGCTGTGGTTAGAAACGGTGCAGCTGGGGTTCAAACACACGACTGCATGACACAGAGATGTACTGAACATAGGTGATCATCTTGAATCCCTCTGTTGCATCGGTGATGCTGTGGACGGCTCTGCTCTTCCTCTCTCCCTCAACATCTAAGCCACTGAAGACTCTCTGTGACTCCCCTGCCTCCAACCTCCACTGGGAGGCACCTCGCTCTCCATCCACCCTGCTGGCAGCTGCTGACCAGTCCTGAGTGCTTGGCGAGCCTCCTCTCAAGGACCTCCTCTTAGTGATCCTCCCACAGCCCTTTCAGCTCCAGCAGCACAACTTGCTAGGGGGAACTCAGAAATGGATCAGGACCACTCCTACGCCCCCCCCCCCTGACCTCTGTGCTAATGGCTTCAGCAATGGTCTTCAGGACTTGATGGTGCCTCCATCAGTACTACACCACTGTGCAGCAGCCGAGGACACGCTCCGGGGCTCCTCGCTTGGAGCACACTGGCGCAGCACACACTGCCTGGATGAGACCGTGGATGCGGTGGTGGCATAATGCTGCTTTACGGGACCAGCAGTCAGATTTTTTTGGCAGCTAAACGGTTCTGCCCGGCGTGGACCAGAGACTTAAGATCAGAAATGAGAGATGGTTTCTTCTTATTTGGGACTGACTCCTGGCCTAATGGCGTCTGAGCGGCCATGACGCAGGAAGAATCAACAGATAGAGCACCGAGACCTCCAGAAGGACACTCGACAGCTCGCCGAGCGACGCTTGGACGATGATTAGACAGGGTCCAATGATAATCTCTCTCCTGTCCCCAGATAGGATTCCTCCCCATCTGTTGTCTTCCGGAAAGAGCTGACTGTTCACAGATACCCTGCTGCTCTGTGAGTGGGTCCCGGGCTGGGGGGCGAGGGGCCGTTGGTTATGTAATCCCCTGCAGTCTTGGCCCACCTGTCGCTCAGAAGGGGCTGCTGGCAACTTCCTGGCTCGTAATGACCCGTTTGCATGACTAATGTCAAGTGCTGGCTCGAGATCCCCATCGCCGCTCCTCTCTCAGCTCGGCTCCTGGTGGAGTGTGGACATGTGGTGTGGAGGAGAGAGAATCTCCACCTCCACACATTTGCTGCAAACGGGGTGGACGCCATGTAAGAATCTGTCTTCTGCCAGAGAATCGCTGTGACACACACCTCAATGTGTGAGGTGTGTGATTAATTTACATGATTTACGAATGACTATGCACGTTCTAATGCCGTTATACTTCCCCAACATACCATGTATAGTAAATTCTGTTTTATTTCATTATTTTTTTTGGATTCCCTTATCAGTCCCACAGGGGTAAACTTGGAATTCTCTGCATTCTAACCCATCCTATTGTATAGGAGCAGTGAGGAGCTGCAGCACCAACTCCAGTTATTTTCCCCACTGCCTTGCTCAGGGGCACAGGCAGGACTATTAACCCTAACATGGATGTCTTTATGATGGTGGGAGGAAACCGGAGGACCTGGAAGTGGACTCCACACAGATAGGACCTGGGAGGGGTTTCACACCCATGAACCAACAGAGCTAACCGCTGTGCCGAAGACTTCCGTCTCACCATGTTATTAGATAGGTCAGGGTAAATCCATTATAGACCCACTAAAAGGTAAAGTGTTGTTGACAGGATCTATGTTTCCACCCATCCATCCAGTGTCAGCTGCTTAACCAAACTAGGGTCGCGGAAGGGAGGAGGGGGGGGTGGAGCCAGTCTCATTTCTTATTGGGTGAAACACTGGGGTACACCCCTAAAGCGTTGCCAGTCCATCACAGGATCTACATTACACCAACTAAAGCTAATAGTGAAGAAATCTCAGAACCCACAACAGATTGCTGGTTGTCAGCCAGCCACCACAGCTTCGGATCATTTATGGATTGTTTTTTTTTCAAAGCACCAAAAACATTTGTCACGACCCTTAATCACAATGCAGACACTGTGTTCTAGATGCATCCACTGCTAAATGGGGGTTCAACATTAAAATGCCTGTGTCAGCACGCATTTTCCCCCTCCACAGCACAAATAAATTAATTAATTAATTAAACAATGGGAGAGCAGATCGAAATCGACCAGCCTCATCTCATCCAACTCCTCTCTCCATTATGCTAATGAGCTAGCTGACGAGGTGAAATTGTCTGTCCACACAGAGCACAGACTCATTATGCCAGTGGGATTCTCTTTTCACAATAAGTTGCCCCTGAACTGTCCCCGAGACACACGGGCCACTACATCACCCATACATGTGGGTTGGTTTCCTCCATTCCTTCAAATTATTCTTACTTTCTTTTACCAAATGAAGTTGGTTAAAATCCTCTTGTTTTCTGGGTGATAAGTCCAAAAAGTTGTGACAGACGGAGAGGAACTGTGGTCCAATAAAACAGTGAATAAACTGAAATGGCGCCAACGGATTTTGTAGAAACTGAGGAATTTAATGGCCACCGTAAGACAATAGAAACTGTAGTTACTGACTGGGATATAACGGGCCTGATAGTTCAAACCAGTGAGTGAATCAAAATCAGGCTGATGAAACCGACACTTTGCCATAGTCATAACTACTGGACCGTTCAGCCGGTGTCTAGTTCGGAACGATCACATGGCGCCAAATCTGGAGATGCGTAAACTCGCATGCGTAATAAGCGGTGGCGGCCGTAGAGACGGCTCAAAAAGCAGAGGCTGAGAACTTGCGTCTCCATTCAACCACAGTCTCTCCTCACCGCCAGTGCATGCTCAGGAATAGGGGGGAGGAAAAACGGCGACGCGTCGCTTTTACGCACAGTCTACCGATAAGGACTCGGGGTAGTTCGACAGTTAGCGGGAAACGTGGGGCACGTCGTTAATGTTTAATGCACATGTGGCGCGTATCCAATGTATGGATACAGTCTGGGAGTCTTCGGCAGCGACGAACGCCCGTTAGGACCCACAGGGTGCCCTGAACGTGCCGTGCGTAAAACCAAGCTGGCTCTCTGCGGAGTCGCCACTCGACGCTGATACTCCATCATCTTTATTTTATCACGACCAGCCAAGATGGAGAACTTATCTGCCACCCAGGAGCTGAACAAGACTTTGGGGACTTGGCTGGACCATAGCATCCAATACAAGGTGATAAGTAGCTTGTTAGTGTTCTTGATCTGCACCTTTGGGATAGTGGGTAACGTTATGGTCATTCTGGTGGTGCTCACCACCAAACACATGAGGACCCCGACGAACTGCTACCTCGTCAGCTTAGCCGTGGCAGACCTCATGGTGCTGACGGCGGCGGGGTTGCCCAACATCACGGACAGCGTGTTTGGATCGTGGGTGTTTGGATACTACGGGTGCCTCCTCATCACCTACTTCCAATACCTGGGAATCAACGCGTCGTCCTGCTCCATCACTGCGTTCACCGTGGAGAGATACATCGCCATCTGCCACCCTATAAAAGCCCAGTTCCTCTGCACCTTGTCCAGGGCGAAGAAGATCATCGTGTTCGTGTGGGTGTTCACATCCCTCTACTGCGTCATGTGGTTCTACCTGAGCGACACGGAGGAGCTCCTCTACGACAACGCCACCGTGGTGGCCTGCGGCTACAAGGTGCCTAGGAAACTTTACATGCCCATCTACTTTTTCGACTTCGGCGTCTTCTTCGTGTTGCCGCTATTGCTCTCCGCCGTCCTGTACGGGCTCATCGCAAGGATCCTCTTCCTGAACCCGCTGCCCTCGGACCACAGGGAGACGAGGAAGAGCGGGCACAGCACCACCGCGTCTAAGCAGTCGACGAGTTGCAAAAACAGCCGCCACTCCAACTCCACCGCCACCTCCCGCAGACAGGTCGGTGTACAAACACGTGTTGCGCCCAGATCGGGGACCCGTTAGATTACGTGACCCCACCCTAATAACGCTCTATGTTGGCGACCTCTCCAGACGCTAACGGCGATCTTCTACACCGAAACCACATCGAACATCAGGAGTATCCAACCAAACACCTGAACTTAATCATCCTAAACATTACACCTGGACGTTAGTTCAGGTGTAATGTTTAGGACTGAGAGGGAAGGAGTTTTAATGGAAAGGGGACATATTCTGATGGGGGTAGAGATTTTAGTGTAACAGCTGTCAGGGTTTGGCACGTCTGAAACGAACCTGCTGCTACTTCACACGTGACTTTCACCACGTTCAAGATTCAAAACTTTATTGGCACAACAGGATTGATCGGAGTTCGTCTTAGCATGTTCGTTTACACACAGAACCACTCGCTTATTAAGCACATGATGCGTTAAGATAAACAAATAGAACCCAAGCCATGAGGTAAATTGAATCCAGTACCTAAAAGTACCATGCATACCACAAACACATGCCAGATTTATGTTCCCTCACCGTCACTTTTAGAATAATACTTAATGCAAAGCTGTTATAAAACAGCCATGGTCTCCAAAATGTGATCACAAGTTATAACGTCTTATTGAGACCGATACCGAGACACTGTCCTGAGACATGGTTCGGATTTATATACATTACAAGATTACGGGTGGCCAAAATTCATGATCTAAAAAAAAAGGCCTATGTGACGGGAGGAGGGGTGTTATTCTACATTAGACCTCCGCCTCATTACTATGATTTCCCCTAAATCTAATTGGCTTGATATCGGATTATTGTCTCTAATGAGTAGTAGCAGACTAAGTTAAAATGTCAACACAGCTGGCAACTGATACTGAAGCCATCATTCTGAACATCATCCAGAAGTGTGTGCCATGCAAAATAACAACACACACCTCCGGATATGACATAAGTTGGCTCTGTGAATGTGGTTTGAGATCAAGTTTCAACATTAACAATTAAGTCACAGTGGGTCCCTGCGTTGTGGGGGTGGACACGGACTTAGATGGATTCAGGCTGGGTGGCCTTTCTAACATCCTGTGGTAGGAACTTCACCACATTTCCCCCTGTGGGAGTAATAAAGGAATATCTTCTGTCGTCTTATCTGTCTGGTCAGTTTTCTCATACCACTGAGCTACCACGGCCCTCGACGACAGTGAATAGCTGGAAACTACAAATTGTGAAGTGTAAATCTCAATAGCATTGCAGATAGTCAGAAATAATAAAAATTGCAATACCTTTCTTCATCTAAAATGGGGGAGGGGGGGTTATATATTTAAGAAAGAAATCAGAGTCTAAGTATTGGAACACTACCATCTTGGAAAACGTTCACACAGTGATTTCCCCTAAGTCTGGTTTGTATTGAATCTTAAATCATCAGTTGATTATCTATGAAGTTATTTTCTTGTTGGTCTCGCTACTACCTTCACTGCTACATGTCCTCCCATGGACACATCAGTCCAATGACTTTCTCCCCCCCGTGGCCCTCTTAGGTGACCAAGATGCTGGCTGTGGTGGTGATCCTGTTTGCCGTGCTCTGGATGCCCTACCGCAGCTTGGTGGTGGTCAACTCCTTTCTGGACCCAGCCTACCTGAACATCTGGTTCCTGCTCTTCTGCCGGAGCTGCATCTACCTCAACAGCGCCATCAACCCCGTCATCTACAACGCCATGTCCCAGAAGTTCCGCGCCGCCTTCCGTAAGATCTGCCGCTGTGGGCGGAGGAGCATGGAGAAGCCCGCCACCTACGGCGTGGCGCTCACCTACAGCGTGGTCAAAGACACGTCCTTGGTGGAGAGCACCGACCACTTCACCACGGAGCTGGATGAACTCACCGTGACGGATGAACTGCTGCCTGATAAGAGCGTCCTGTACCAGGACACAGGTGTCTACGGGAAGGTGACTTTCAGCAGTGGCTGAGCAACGGTGAGAGGAGAACAGGCAGGAGAAAGGGGAACGGTCCGAAGGCCAGAGGGACAGCTATGGGGAAGTCGGTGTAGCATCTGCTGTGAACGTTAAGAGCTATGCAGCTGATGCTTAATGAAGTGGAACAGTGTTTCCTGACTGCCTGCAGGCCGACCTGGTCCCACTTGGACGCTGGTCCTCAAGATGTGAATACAGTACTTACTGCCACTTATCCATGATGATAGTGTCTGAGTCACCAAGACTCACACACACTCTCTGTCAACACAAGTGATCCAGGGCATTGCAAATACACAAACCGTAAAGGCAGGGAGCGTAGTGTCGACGTTATCTTCCCTGACACCGGAGTGTGTGAGATAAAGCAAATCAGAAGCACCTGCTGGTCGAGAGACGGGGACACGCCAGTGGTACCACTTCACCATGAGTGCAGAGCTATTCTTCTGACCCTGGGTATTGATCAACACCCAGGTCTTTCATCTCCGTCAATCATTTTCTAGATACAAAGCCCACTCCCTCAAAATAGAGTTTCACTGTGGCAGAATTTTACTTCCTGCACCAATATTTGCCCGATCGGTTGAGATTTTTTTTATATGCGTTAACCTCCGCTGCCCTGAGCAGACTCACCAGTTGAGGGGGGCAGCCCTGCAGATGGTCAATATGGAGACCCACCTGAACCCTCAATAGAATGAGAGTCTCTATTTTCTTTAAAATAGAGACTGAGGTGAAGAACCCCCGAGATGCCGAGTGCAATGGGAGAGCTGTGCCATGACACTTAATGCTCTGGGGACTGCTCATACTGTCCAAGGTGTCTGATTTCACCAGATGTGGAGATCTTCCACAGCTGTCACAGACGACGTCCACAATGGGCTGACTATTACTGTCCCGCTGACCATCACTCTCCAACAGTGCCCATGAATAGATCGAGAGATACAAATAAAGTTTATTACTGTCTATTGTTTCATAAACCAGGCGTCAAGAAAGGGATCTAGCCTTAATCCCCTACACTCAATCTAGATCCAAGTCCGCCCCCACGATGTGGGGACTAATGTTGACCCATAAAACAGACCTGTACTGTGTATTGTTTCACTCAGCAGTCGTAAATCATTGTTCTTAAAAATAAATCCTCTTAAAGTTGTGCATATTTTTTGCACAATCCAAGTAGGATCCACAGGATATGGTGTGGTTGAGTATGAAGCCTGAACTCACAAACACACTTGGGGAATATGCAGATGCGCTGCAAGTCCCATGTGTGCTCTGGAGATTCATCTGTGTAGAATATGGAGCTCATTTCAAGTTGAGGCAGAAGGACACTTGTCATTTTGTGCAAATGTTGCTTATATGTAGTGGCTTTGCAAAGGCGTCACTTTTGCATGCTAGCTTATTTTTAGTCGTGCACACTCTACCTGAAAGCGCAGTAGACGGTGGGTGCGTAGACATCCTATCTTTAGAGAAATGGATGCGGTGTGGCGTTTATGGCCAGATCAATGACTTCAGACGACAGCCTGCCACATAGGTAAACATATTCGGGGAGGAAGCCATAATGATGGGAAATAAATCACAGCCTGTGTCGTAGTGCTGAGCAACGTTCTTCCCTGAGTATTTGGATATGGATATTATTGTTTCCATGATTCTACATTGTATACGTTGAGCATTGATTAAGTGATGATGTATGATGTCGCCATTATGATCCCTGGGTAAATTTGAAAGGCAAAAGTCATGTTGCTGTTGTTTGTGCTGTGTGTAAATGGAGAATAGGATTATATATTGTTATGGAACTGCTGTTTTCATTATGGCCCATCAAAAAAATGTGGAGTTATTTCCAACCTGTTTGGAAAACGTTGCCTTGGTCCTGCTTTATAAATGAATGTGATCTTGTGAATGCCTTTGGTGGTCATCAAGAAATTGCTGATTTGTAAATTTTGCCACTATGATACAAATAAATGTGGTGCCATTACAGCGCCCTGTGGAGTTTTTAGTTTAAAGCACAGCAGTGATTTGAATGTGCCAATGTCAGATCTTCAAAGAGAGCTCATCTTCTGCTATAGTCAGTTTTATTTATGTAGCCCGTTATTAACAATTTGACTCAGTGGGCTTTACGCTAACAAAACCTCCTGCCCTTGGACACTCAGATCAGATAAGGAAGAACCCTTAAAAAACTTTAACAGGGAGAAACAGCTAAAGATTGAGAGGGACTCGGCAGATCAAATGGAGTTTAGCAGCTTGTTCCACCACCAGGGAACTACAGAAGAGAAGAGTCTAGCTAGTGACTTGGGGCCCTGTTGTGGTGGTGGTACCAGACACCTCTCAATAGAGCTGTTTTAGTTGCCTTTACAGAATACGACACAGATAATAGAATTATAATTGAGTTACAAGATAGGGGGGCGTGGTTGCTCAGTGGTCAAGCGTGCGTCTTTGGAACTGACGAGCCAGAGGCAGCGAGTTCAAACCCACCACGGGTCATCAGGAAGGGCATCTGGGGTCAATCCTTCAAGCTCCATCTAAGTCCGTGTCCATCCCCACAATGTGGGGACAAATCATGAACCTTTTAATGGAATCACAAGGTATATGGAGAATATCATGAACTTTGAAGGGGCCACAGTAGATCAGCAGCAGAGCACACACACCAGAGAAAAGCCAACCAACCATCATGGACCCATCCAACCACAGGGCACCAGGAAGGGCACCTGACCCGAGTCCCTCACACTCCTCTCAGGTCACATCCACACAGAAGGAGACCCTTGTGGAGGCACTCGTGTGTAAGAAGTGGGTCCAAACCCCCACTCTTTGGTTCACGCTAGAATGATGCAACAGAGCCACTCACGATGCTCTGGTCCACTTCAGTCATGAAGTGTCCAGCTGTCAGGGGAGAACTCCCACACACAATAATCCAACTTACACATTGAAATTCTCATTCAAATGAATGCTCGGTGCATATATTTGATCACCACAAACCCCTCTACATCGATGACTTATGCTAAGCAGCCTCACCCTATTTTTGTGTGCATCAAACCAAATGCCAAATGGGAAAAAGGTAAACAGACTTTCCTGAACTTTTCCTCTCTTTGAGGACTTAAAACACCACAGACACCAGATAAAAGTGAATGGATGGACGGGGGGCCCATGAAAAAGGGAGAGCACAGGAATATGTAACTTTGATCCTGGTGTTCAGTAAGTGTTGGTGTATCAGTCACAAGCTAGAGAAACTGAGTCACCTCATTATTCAGATGGGTGCCGACAGCCTGCATGCATTCTACCTCATTTAAGCTGAATGGTATTTTTAACCTCTTCTCTATCAATAATGGGAAGGCAAACTGGTATTCACAGTCTACTGGTAGCAGGTGAAATGACAGAAAAAACACAATGAGTACAGACTCAGGCTCTGCCCTTGTTAATACTACATACTGATGGTATGCAAAGTCTACCATGCATGATCTCAATGCAGATGTGTGTAAATGCTTGCATAGTACATAGATCAAGAGGAATGTAGGTCATGGTCATGAAACAATCACACCAATCCCATGGTCCTTTGCACCATCGATATTTCCATGAAAACCACCGGCCAATGGAAAACTTTCCAAAAGCAAAATGGTGGACAACAGAGTGTGTTTTAGATCATGGCAATCCTTTTTTTATGCAGCAAGCTCAACAAATAGAATAGAAACCATAATAAGGACTTTAATAGAGACTATAACTCGGACCCCACAATAAAAGAGACTAGTTTAGGCCCCTCAATGAATAGAGACTAAAGACAGAAACTCTTCATAAGCCTTCACTCTTAGGAGGACACCCAGGTTTACATTTAGGACAGCGGACCCTTTCAATACAACATGTAAGTTGTCTGGGACCTTTTGTCTATTTGGAATTGTGCCTGTGTATAAAATATTCTGTAATCTTTCTGGGGCCCCTCATGGTCTCGGTACCAAGGGCATCTCCCCTGTTTGCCTAGTCAGTAACCAGGCAATGAAAAGACCAGAAACAAAGTAGTTGCATAACTCCAGAAAAGTAGAGCCTCAAAAAAGACAAGAGAACTGGACCAAAATATCAGTTACCTGGCCTATAGAAAACACATGATGTGGTGCCACTGTAGGTTGAATCAGATCATCTGAATGTAGACTTAAAAAAAGAGGAGGAGGTCCTCTGAGTAAAGAACATGAGCTACTTAAGTCCCTCGTAAGGGACAGACCTGATTCAACCTACACTGACATCTTTGACGACCTGGAGTATTGAGCATGAAAAGACGTGTTTTCTGTACATGATGTGATCTTCATTAGACTGGAATTTGTTTCAGGGGATATTGTTCAGGAACGATCACCAACACCAACGTGTATAATCCTAATGCCTGCGATGCAAAGTAAAAGGATCCCTTCAACCTGAATGTTAAATATGGTGTAGCGTCGTGGGCACCCATCTATGGTGGCAAATGAGTCTGATTGTGTTGCATGGTTGTTTAATGGTTGATATATGGTTGGTAGATGAGCCTATTTTACAGGACCAGATGCACTTCTATGGTCCAAACTGTGTCCCACTAATAAGCACCTAGTGAGAGAGATAAAAGTGCTCCTATAAAAAAATACAGGATAAATCTGAGGGAGCAGAGCCTCATAAAGACCAGGATGAAGTCGATGGCTCTAAACGGTCTCCGTAATCACTACATCTAAAAATCGTTGAACTTTTATGGTTTTGGAGTACAAAGTGCACAGCAGAGTTCTCCCTCATTCATCCCTCAGAGCGCTGGAGGCTTTCTATAATGAAGAAAGGTGCTGTGTCTGACTAAACACGTCTCCGAGGAGACGCGAGGCTGTTGCGAAAGGTGGCTTTACATAATCAACCCTTTAGTGAGCTGTCTTCTTAACAGCTGTAAAGGTCTTCTGTGGTGTGGATGGTGGAATCTTTTTTTTCCCTTTCCACCTTTATTTAATAGGATGGTTGAGAGAGACACAGGGAAGGCAGTGGGTAGAGAAGGGATGATATGTAGTACAGGGCCTGGGTTGCATTTGAAGCTGGTCCACCGCGGCCATACGCAGCCTTATGTGGTCCCCACTCTACAAGGTGAGCCACCGGGATGCCCTGACAGTTGAGTTTCTATTCTGATCTTTTCTATTCAGAATGTAGTTATTCTTCCTTATATTCTGCTCATGGTATTTTTTTGGTCATAGTGCAGCCTTAATCTTCCAAGCTCCACCTAAGTCCGTGTCCATCCCCCCTACATGGGGGACTAATGGTGACATGTAAAAACAGACCTCTCCAGTGTAATTACTCCTTAGTAGCTCGGGGTCATCCGACACTTGCTATAAAAGCACATCTCTGAGGAAGAGGGAGGTTCTGCATAATGTGTCACACGCTTACAGCAAAAAGCTTCCTACTCAACTAGCTTACTTACACAGTGGCAGTAGTAAAGGATGGGGGCTGCGGTGGAGCACGTGCCTCAAGGGCAGGTGTCATGGGTTCAGGCCCTCCATGGGAGGTCAGGAGGGGTATCCGGCCTTAATCCCCGACGTTTCATCTATGTCCGTGTCCATCCTCACAATGTGGGCCTGGTAGAAGAGGATGTGATTTAATCATTCATGAATTTATGGCCTTTATTTCCTGTGTTGAAATAAGACCGTGCTTCACTCTTATCAAATAATCTTTTGTTTCACCACACACGCACACACGCACACACACACACACACACACACACGCACACGCACACGCACACGCACACGCACACACACACACACATATGAAAACAGTGTACATATGATCTAAT